>JANHFT010001567.1:158409-169667 GCA_032467955.1 Pseudoxenodon macrops
CCGTTTTGTTACTTTGACATTGCTTTTTGATCTCTGGGTGGGGGGGGGGACGGCTTATTTTAGCACATTCGCTCAAAAGCCTGATTGGGCTTATTATCCGTGAAGGTCTTGTTTTCAGGGAAACACAACCCTGATGTGGCCTAAACAAAATCAAGTTTAACATCCCTGTCTTAAAAGCTTGGACCATTGTTACCATGGAGGCTCTTGCATTTTCCCTAAACCGAGTGGAGCTTGACGTCTAATGACAGCCCTGAGATATTCATCTATTGCCTTTGAGCATGTGAAACATCATGACTAATACGAATTCTGCTGATGTTTCGTCAGGTTCAATCCAGGTCTGCCAGTTTAAAGTTCAAGATGAGAAGTATGGGGCCCCACATTGCAAAAGGATATAAATTAAAACCTGACTCTACATTAAGTAACATGTTCTCACCTTCTGTATATGAATTTACTAAGCATGTGTCGTGTAACTTAGCTTATCTTGAATACCCGAAAAGGAGCCTCTCAATACTACCTTTAATAAGTGATTAGGTTGGAAAAAGATGCAGTAATGTGAACATACGAGCAAGCCCTGGTCAAAGTTCATATTTATTTCTTCAAATTGTTAACTTGACAGATAGTTCAAGTACATACTTGGGCCCTAGTCTCTCCTCTCTATATTGGAAATATTATTCTGAGAAAAAATTGGAACTTTCTCATTGCTTTACATAAATAAATATGTACTTGTTGCTTTCAAGTCCCTACTTTTCAATTCCACAGAGCATAAAAGAACCAAAAGCTTTTTCCTTCTGCAGAAATTCTTCTCTTGCTCAAGGAGATTCTCCAGACATTCTTCGTGGTTTGTTAGTCATCAATTGAATCAGATCTCCATAGCTCTTCCTTGTTTTAAACACATGATGCATTTTTATAGAGAAGTTAACTCCAATATTAACTTCCCTGACCAATATTTGTTTATATGTCAATAAATCAGTGTTGGCTCTTAGTGACCAGATACTTTAGACCTTTTCCAGTTTGATCTGTGTCCAACCTGGCCTTTCAGGTTTTCCAACAGTCTACACCAGGGGTCTCCAAAGTTGGCTACTTGTGGACTTCAACTCCCAGAATTCCCCAGTCAGCCATGCTGGCTGGGGAATTCTGGGAGTTGAAGTTCACCAGACTTAAAGTTGCTAACATTGGATACCTCTGTCGTAAATCATTGAAGGGCATCACAACTCCAATGCACTCCAGAAATAGTAGAACAGTGTGATATACATGAAATAAAATAACATTGTCAGTGAAACAGGTTTACTCCCAAGATTGCATCATGCTCCATCAGCAGGCTCTTGTAAATGAAGCCGACTCTTAAAATGTCTGTGCCATCTGACTTGTTCCGATCTATCTTACTTCAGAACCAGAAAGCAACTCCTCCTTTTACATATTTTTGTCAAACAGAGAATAAAATTATCGCTGACAATGAAATTGCTGTGTCTGGGAGGGAAGTGAACACCCAGCAACATATTCTGCTTAAGAGCTTTGTATATAACTTTTTAGCTGGAAAGGGAGTTTAGTTGGGAGTTTCTAGCACAGGGATGGGCAATTAATTTTCCCAAACTGGCTGAGCCAATAGGCCTATGAAGGTGGATAGGCATGCCCACATGCGCGTATGTAAATTTAAAAAAAAGTTGCCTTCAAAATAAAAGCAATCCACGTGGGATGGGCAGGAATAGTCAAACAGCCAGATGTGCCAGGTCCACTGTAGCATGATTAAGATTTCCTTCACATTATATGTTTTGTAGTTTCATGCATGTAGAATGCGATCTATCCCAGATGTAGATACCATCAACCTATTTGGAGTCCAGTCTTGCCAAATGAAAGTTTTGTGTCTGTTTGTGTACAGATAGTCCTTTACTTAACGGGAGTTCATTTAGTGACCATTTGAAGTTACAACGGCAGTGAAAAATGTGGCTTATGACCATTTTTCACACTAATGACAGTTGCAGCATCCCCATAGTCGCTTGATCAAAATGCAGACGCTTGGCAACTGACTCACATTTATGACGGTTGCAGTGTCCCGGGGTCATGTGATCACTTTTTGCAAACCTAACTTATCCAACTGCAGTGATTCACTTAACATCTGTGGCAAGAAAGATTGCAAAATGGGGCAAAACTCACTTAGCAAATATCTCACTTAGCAACAGAAATGTTGGGCTCAGCTGTGGTCGTAAAGTCGAGGACTCCCTGTATTGAGATTTGGTTGCCCTTGCAGGACGTGGAAACCTGAAAGGCAAAACTGGCCGTGGTGGGCGACAGAAGAATCGTTTTGGGATTCCCGGAGCCAGCCAGTCGAACCTCCCCAACAGCCAGGCCAGCCAAGATGTGGTCTCCCAGCCTTTCTCTCAGGGCCCCTTGACTCAGGGTTACATCTCCATGAGCCAACCCTCGCAGATGAGCCAGCCTGGCCTCTCCCAGCCAGAATTGTCACAGGTAAGAAATTCGGCTTCTCAGTTGCTGCTTGGGGTGGGCGATTCTGAGTTCAGTTCTACAGAGATGTAAGTGGTGGCACAATCTTTTCTTGGTTTAAGATCCAAGAGAGGTTTCCTCTAAAGGCCAAACATCTTTTGCCACCTGTTGTATGCAAGATGCCTTAAGACTATTTACCCCCATTAATGCTAGTTGTTGTAAACCTGACATCTGAAGAGTACAGGATTAGGAAGACTGCCTCAAGTTGTCTTGCGTCTATAGTGTTTAAGAACCTCCTCTGATCAACCTTTCATTTGAGAAATTTGCTTACTGTCCTGCACAAGTGGGCTAAGTATCATCAGCCATTGTGATGGTGTCAGAATTGGGAAATATTCTTCCAGTTATCTGCTAAGTTGGTTCCTAAACAGTTTTGAATCATCTACCAAGGGTTTTAATCTTGAATTATTCTGCTGCTCTTCAGTTGCTTGTTTCCTCATTGTTTCTCTAAAACGGTCGCTTGTCCCAGACTTGGGAAAAGAAAACTAAGTATGTCTTAGTTTTATCAGTATCTCTTACCTTGTGGCTCAGTAGATCTTTCTGGATGAAAAAAGAAAAAGCTCATTTAAAATTGTTTTATTTTCTCTCTCTTCAGGATAGTTACCTTGGTGATGAGTTTAAATCTCAGATTGACGTGGCCCTGTCGCAGGATTCAACTTACCAGGGGGAACGCGCATATCAACATGGAGTGACGGGGCTGTCACAGTATTAGAGTGTAAGGTGGTTTAAGGGGTAAAAAATAGCTTGATAGTCTCATCAGTATCTCTTGCCTTCTCAGCTGCTCTGAATAGTCAAACCCCCCATACATGAGAGGAGTCTGTAAATAGGTGTCCTTGGATTGTTTTGCTTCTTTTTGCTCATTTAAGATTGCTAATTTAATTTGTAGCTATGAAGGTGATAATAACATTCAACCATGGTAGGAAGACAGAAAGAGGCTGAGGGCTATAAGGGAATAACAGAATAACAGGTGGAAGGGACCTTGGAGGTCAACTAGTCCAACCCCTTGTTCAGGCAGGAAACCCTGTACCATTTCAGACAAATGATTGTCCACATTTTTCTTTAAAATCTCCTGTGATGGAGCAACCACAACTTCTGGAGGGAAGCCGTTCCTTGTAATTGTTCTAACTGTCGGGAAATTTCTCCTTAGTTTTCGGCTGGTTCTCTCCTTGATTAGTTCCCAATTCACTTTTGAGTTTTAGTTCACAATTCAGGAAGAAGTTCCAAGATCACAAAATTACACTCCCCTTTTTTTTTCTTTCGATGCAATGCAACCTTGAGATTAGGTTTGCTTTTATAATATTTTTGAGATTTGGAAAAGAAAATGTTTTTCTCTGTCTCCTAAGCCTCCGTTTGGGAGTCCCCTGTGGAATTTGAATGGGTAAATTTGGATCTAATCAAATGAAGCATTTCATACGAGGCATCATTCTGTGCTGAAACTTCCTAGCACAACCTATATTTCATTGGAGTTGGACAATTCCATTTATGTCAATGGAATTGACATAAATCAATAAATAGACCATCTTTGAAACATTGAAAACCTTAAAAGATGGGCAGTTAACCAATGGCTGTTGATCAGGCTGTCTGAATGGAATTGTCAGGGAGAGTGGCCGTTTCTTTCTCCATATTAAATGCAAGTAGAGGCAAGACCCACATATCAATTGTTACTATCATTTTGGTGTTTTTTTTATTGTGTAAAGTGCCCAGTTCTTCACAAGTGTGAAAACAAACATTCTACTAACAGCATAGTTTGATTCACTTCTGGGCATATTTGGGCCTCTTGAAGAAAGTAATATGAGTAATATGAATGCCAACATATGAGAAAGTGCTACTTTGGAAGTGGTGGCACTATCTTCTTGATTTAAGATTTAACTGCAGTTTTACTAATTCATTTATAACCTTTCTAGGCTGTCCCAGCACATTATGGCTCTGGGCAGTATGAATACATTATTACGGGTCGGCTATAGCCATTCATTGAACTATTTTCTGATGAAGAAAGTTTTCAGAAATTTAACCCAGATCTAATGAGATCTTTCTCTTTCCTTTAGGTTGAAGGAGAAGAGCTAAGCTTATGTGGAGCTTAGTTCAACAGCAATTTATTCAGGGTAATAAAAATAAAATAAAATGGATACCTGTTTTCCACTGCTAAAACTGAAGCGACTCTGTGAGAGCAACAGGAGAGAGAGGGATAAAAAGAGAGAAACCAACGGAGAGGAGAAAGAAGAGCGAGAGAGCGGAAGAGAAAGAAGAGAGCCCACTGCTAGCTCACTGAGGCAAGGAGACTGACCGGAGATGGGAAGAGAAGCACCGGAGGACCAACTGGCACCTCAGCTGGGAGGGAGAACTAACTCGCCCTGGAAGAACTGAGTGGTCAGCGAAGTTCCCTGTCCCCCCTCCCTGCCACCAACACACCCACTGAGAAAGAGAGGAAGGGTCTTAGAAGAATCATTTCATTCCGTTCGTATTGCAAGCAGGGTTTCACAGTTAGAACAGGCGGGGAGAGGAAAACACCCATCTCAGAGTTGTTCATGTACCAATCTCTCCGTTTTTTGTTTTCAAGAGAAGGAAAGAAGGGAAGAAGGAAGGAAGGAAGAAAGGAAGACCTCGTTGGCCTTTTTAGGAACAAGCACACCATCCAAGAGAAAAACGTCCTGAAGCTTGTGGGGAAGCCAGCTGCGACTGGTACTCGACTCTGAGATGTGTGGGTTTTGCTGTCCAAAGATCTGGCTTTGAGCCTCGTGCGGCTTCAACCCACAGTCCGAATGGCAAGATGGGGTGGTTCTTTTTTTTTTGGTTTTTTTTTTAAAAGAAATTCTTTCGAAGAAGCACTGGATATTTTTTTAGAAGTTTGTCTCTGAAATTTAGTAGTGGACCTGGAGGAAAAATCCTTGTTTTGAGATGCTTAAAACAACCAACCAACCAACCAACCATAAAAAGATACATATATATATATCTATATCTGTACGTTTTAACGCAAGTTAGAATACCAATCTCTTCTGTGTGATTTCAGTCAATCAAACTCTTCTTCTTGGGGTATCTTGCAAGGAAGCTGCTTGCATCCTGCCAGTGCAGTGGAGAAATCAGAACGGTGTCGTCAGTTTTAATTGGTTCCTGCCTGGGCTCTTCTCTGGGCTGTTGGTTTAAGGTATCTGCTTTTACAAAAGGGAGAGGAGTATCTTGTGCCCTTTGGCCCCTGAGAAAGAAGAACGCTGGGATTGACCTGCTTTTTTTTATTAGTTGCTGCCGACATTGGGAAAACTGTAGTGGAAACAGGGGATTATATTGGTTTTGAAGTAAAGCTTCTCCGATGATATATTGAGATAGTTTGTCTGGGGAGGAAGAGCAGGCAGATATTTTAAGGGTGGCCAGTCTGGGGCAAAAAAAATCTTATCTTTGGCATGGAGGGTATTTTTTTTTTCTTGACGTTCAGCTGTGGAATGAGCATCAGAAGTTTAAACGAAGCTGGAGACCACGTGAAGGAAGGTGCAATCAAGCTCCTTTGATTTATCATTTCAAATCCCAACTGGAAAAGGGCAATTTATGAAAGAAAGAAAGAAAAAACCCCACGAAAAAGTCACCTTGACTCACAGCAGAAAGCCATGCATATCTGCATTAAAAATATTGAGAACGCTGGCCTGTTAGCCTATGATTGGTTTGATTTTTCTTGCCACCAAAGGTGGAGGAGTTCCTTCATCTGAGACAGTTTGTTGTGCGATTTAAAAAACAAAAAGCAAAATTAATTTAGCTTTCTTTTCCAATCAAAGGGCCCTAAGCGTCCATTTTAACTTTTTGTATATGTTGAGGAATCCCCCTAGCTTTACATGAATGAACTTTAGAACCTCCTCCTTTTTATTTTAAAAATTTGGACATTTGTATAATGTCCGTTCCCGCTTTTGCCCTGCTGCCCTGCCCTCCAAAAAAACAACAATCTCTCAACACCGTTATGCAAGAAAAGCCTGTCTGGCTTCTTTTGCCCGTTTAGCATGCACTGGGCCTTGCTTTATATTGCAGGTTTTGGAAGAGGGGAACACATGAATTGAAAATCTGCAATTGTTCTTATTAATTGAAAACGTCTCCAGAGTTTAGACTTCTACCATGTGTATGGGAAAGGGAGACAGGCCACCTTCCTGCCTGAAACGTGGAATCTTTATTCCGACTGTTGGAGAACTGCTTGTTAATTTCTTTTCTTCTACCATCCCCTTCGCTGTGTGGCTGTGTAGATTTTTGAGCTAGACTAAATGCTAAACCTCTTTGTGCAATGCAATCCACTAAATACGTGTAGCTCCCTTGTCCTTCCACTGTCTTCCTAACCACCTTCCCCTTCCCTCCTCACATTTCACTTAGGTAGCAATGCTTGCCTCTTCCCGTGTTGATTTCCCCCCCCTTTTTTTTTTGTAGCGGTTATAAAATGCTGAGTTTCAGTGCAAAACCCCACCAGAACATCAGTGCTAGCGCGGTGCTGATTTTTTTTCTGTCTCAGTTTGTTTTAATATCTGTTTCTCATCAAATTAATAAAAAAAACGCTTGCATTCTGTGCCTGGGGACTCAAAATTCTGATGTTTAGTTAAGATGTGTAGCAATAAACCTACCAGGAGCCTTTCAGTCAAAACAGTTCAATGTTACAGACACACACACACACAATCTTACATTTTTAAAATTGTATTGGCTTTTGCCAATTACCCTCTTAAAGAAAGATTTAACAAGAGCATACCATATTCCTGCAACCAGCACTTGGGAACAAATTTGACTTCCACTTCTTTAATCTGCATCAAATATATATTATTCCTGTGTATATATGTATATATGTATATACGTGTTTGTATACACACAAATACACCCAGGAATAATTTATAGTGTTTTTTACTGGAGCCATTGGCCACACCTGATTTTTTTCCCTGTTAACTAGGGACTACAGCATATGCCATGCCTCATTTTATGTTGAAATTTTAAAATCCATTCCTATCTCCAGTCTCATCTCTTCAGCAAGATGTACTTAGTAGTAAAAGGGGAAGAAGGCTCAGTGGCTCAGTGGCTAAGACGCTGAGGTCAGATCAGAAAGGTTGTCAGTTCGGTGGTTCAAATCCCTAGCGCTGCATAACGGAGTGAGCTCCCATTACTTGTGCCAGTTTCTGCCAACTTAGCAGTTTGAAAGCACATAAAAAATGCAAGGAGAAAAATAGGGACCACTTTGGTGGGAAGGTAACAGTGTTCAGTGTACTTTTGGAGTTTAGTCATGCCGGCCACATGACCACAGAGACGACTTTTGGACAGTGCTGGCTCTTTGGCTTTGAAACAGATGAACACCACCCCCTAGAGTCCGGAACGACTGGCATATGTGCGAGAGGGACCTTTACCTTTTCTACCTTTAAAAGGTTAAGATTCAGAATCCAAAAAACAAGTACCTTTGCATTCCTTAATGGCCCTACACACTTAGCATTTATATTTCAGAATTTTCATATCAGATTATGGTGGCCGACAGCTTTAAAAAATGCATGCAGAAGCAGCCCTGGAAGGCAATATCAGTATTGTTTGCAGAAGGAATATAACTGCAAATATCAAATACTAAGGATGTGCCCAACACAGAAAAATATTTTGTCTTATCTGCTGCACAAGAGCAACTGGTTGGCTAATGCTGTAAACAAATTTATTAGGCTATTTGGCCTGGCCTGGCAGATTCTTCCCATGTTCTTTTGATAAGCATAGTGCTTGGTGTTTGGTCTTATTTTAGAAATCAAGCAATCCTATACAAGCAAATTCTAATTTGGTTTGAAGGGAGATCCTGAACAAATAACACAAGCTTCACAATCAGTTTTTCTTTATTTAATAAGATCATTGATAAAGGAATTTTAAAATCAATTGTACAGCGATTTAAAATAATATATTACTTTTGTAAAACCAATTTGGTGATTTTGGTCCTAGGCATAATTAACAAATTACTTAGGTCACATTTAAAACGTAGCTTTCCCATAAATCGTACACAACTCCAGCAATTTTTGACAAAAGCATTTTGCATCCCATTTTAAGATCCCATAACTATGCAACTCCTATCCACTCAAGGAGATCATCATAGACCATAACTGAACATCTGGTGGCTCAACTAAAGATACAGCAGGAAGAGGCTGATGAAACAGCAACTGACCAAGGAGAATCGGGTGAGTCATCTCACCGACAGCCGCATTCATCCACCACCATATCCTCATAATGTCTCAACACGACATTATCATTGTTGTCATAGTACAGAACGGAGATTGGTGAAAGGCGGACGGGGACACAGCAAGGCTGAGGGGTGCCGGCGGGGTCAAGAGAATGCACAATGGTTTGCAAGATGGCATGGTTGGTACTGTTGAGTTCCTCGGTCAGGGGAAAAGGGCATTCGCCGAGGCAGTAGTTGGCCAGGTAACCCTGTGGAGCAATGATCCAATTCTCCCAACCGACTTCGGTGAAGCTGATGTACAACCGGCGGGGTTTGCAAATGTTGCTGGCAGAGACTGGCATGTAGTAAGTGCTGCGCCTTTTCCTGGGGCTTTTGCACTGCCCAGGAGTGAGGGAAACCACCAACAAGGAGGTGCTCAGTATGGAATCGAGCTGGGAACACAAGCTGCTCTCGGGTGACCCCGGGAGGCTAATTTCAAGGAACAAGCCCAGGTTCTTGGATGGAGTCTGCCATTCCTTTGCCACCTCTGTCAGGTTGAAGGCGAAGGATTTACGCAGGTGGACGAAGGATTGCTCCACCAGGAGTTGGCGGCTGTAAGTATGGGCGGACATGCCACGCAAGGTCATCTGGGGAGCCCGATACAGGCTTAACTCGAAGGGGTGAACCGAGCTGGAGCCCTGGTACTGGTTGTGGCTGAACTGAATCTCCAGCTGGGCCAGGGTCAACTCTTCTCCTTCCTCCAGGGCAGAGAAATTAAAATACAGCCGTTTCTGTAGACAGATCCAACTCTCGGGTTCTTCTCGGTGGATCAAATGTCCTAGAAGGAGTGTAGAAATCAAAAGCACTTTAGGGCCATCAGAATGTAACCAGACAGAAAGCATCTGGGGTAAAGAGAGAAGGGAACAACCATCAGACAAACAATGCCACTCTCTAAACATTTAGGACTAAAGTTTATTTTTATTGCCTTAACATTTTTAATTGGTCTTCTATCCCAGCCTATCACAGAGGCAAAGTCATTCCTGAAAAACAAAGGAAGAAGAGATCCATTGTAAACCTACAGACAATCTTTGTTTAGTGACTGCCTCGTTTATTTTATTTATAAAAATTATAGGCCACCCATCTTACCTCAACTTGATAACTTGATGGGTTAGCGACCATTTGCAGCTACAATGGTGACGAAAAAAGCAACAGGAAAGTCAGAAAGTGGTATTGTAACTTTGAATGATCACTAAGTGTGCTGTTGTAAGTCGAGGACTACCTGTATGTTGGCTGATTTTACTTTTCTTAAGAGCTCAAGTTTGTCCTAGTTCCACTGGTGACATAATCTGTATGGCCACCAAGATCATTCAGCCAAGCAAAACTCCCTGGGTTTGAATTTGGTTTGGTCTTTCCTTGGATAAAAGTTGGATGGCACATTCCACAATGCTGGAAATTGATGAAATGAGGCAATAAAACCGCCTACTTTGCTTCAGGCTTTGAATCTAATTGGCCAGATGCAAGAGAAAAAAAAGGGGGAGAAAGAAAAACCCAGCCAACTTGAAAAAAATACCCACTTAAAAAAACCTGGCTGAGCATTTTTCTTTTAATCAATTAATTGGCTTAATTAGGGCTGCCCTAATAGATTTCAGGAGCTGTGTTTAGCAGCAATTAAACCTTCTAAAGCTACAATGTTACCCTTTAAATAGATCTTATTCCTTTGTTACGTTTTTATTTATGTATTTATTAAATTTATATGCCACCCATCTCACTTAAAGGTGACTCTAGGGACTTACCACCAAATAAAAACAACGTGATAAAACATGAAATGATTAATATTAACGCTAAAATGGACTTTTTAAAAAGATGGCAAGGAACGGAGCAAGACACAGGGAGGAGGAAATCTATGGTGGAAATCTTTGGGATCTCATCATGATAACGTTGGAAGGGATAGAGAAATATTGCATCTTCCAAGTATGCAATATTTATTTCCATTTACAAAATATCTTCTTGGTAGGAATCCTCATTTAGAAGGCTATTTTGAAACGTGGACTAATTAATTTAATTTTCCATCCCCCTCCCCATTTTCTCCTTATTAAAACGGCTCAAATATTAACAGTTCAATTGTGACGTACAAGAAATATATTGTGGGGTTTCCTTTGCCCATTCCCACCCACGCCTTGTTTTTTTCTCCGTATTAACTCGTTTAAAAACAATCGCCCCCTTTTTTGTTAAATGCCACGGCCGCTCCATTCAGGTTCCCACACAAGTTGCAAACGAAGCGCGCACATTCAAACGGAAAACCTTTCCAAATCCAAATCATTTCTCCATACCCGCTAACTTGATGTGGGAATAACTGCTCCACCTCCAACCCCACTTCTCAGGAACAGGATTAGTCGAGTGGAATATCCCGGTATATCCATGCCATTGATAAAAGGCAAAAACTGACCGTCAATGATTTCCCAAATTTCATTTATTTTACGAGGGATTATATATATATATATATATAATATATATATTTGAGGTTTTCACGGGTGCCTGTATGTAGGTATTTTGTGGTTCGGGTTCTTTCCCGTGTAGAATCAAAGGTGCCATTAGCACAACGTTTCGGTAAAATCACATTTACCATCATCAG
>JANHFT010001569.1:14226-26496 GCA_032467955.1 Pseudoxenodon macrops
TATTCTATTCTATTCTATTCATTATTCATTATTCTATTCTATTCTATTCTTTATTCTATTCTATTCTTTATTCATTATTCTATTCTATTCTATTCTATTCTATTCCATTCCATTCCATTCCATTCCATATACTCTATTCTATTCTATTCTATTCTATTCTATTCTATTCTATTCTATTCTATTCTATTCTTTGAGTGTTTAAGGTTGCAGAACACGCGGGTAGACATACCTTTAGCTCTCTTAATCACTCATCATACAATTTAGCCTCCAGATCCCTAATCATCTTTGTTGCTCTTCCCTGCACACTCTCTTCTCGGTCCTCAGCATCTTTTATGTATCCCAATCATATCTTGAAACAAATGCACAAATCATGCTAAGTTAGTTGATCATAACAAACACAACCCAACCCAACAAAACAAAACAAAAACCACAACCACAATCTCCAAAGGCCAAGAGAATCAGATCCTTTCCCCCATCCTGCCAATTTTTAGTCCTGGAATGGAATGCCGTTTTTGACTCTCAGCCCAGATATGTCCACATTTAATAATAATAATAAATCAACTTCTAAGAGGGACATTAAAAAAAAAAAACACGTTGTGTTTACTTTCACATCTTAAAGGAACTCATCATTTTAAATAGCCTTCCTCCCACCCCAGAAAGTATGGCTATTTCTATTTGGATTAAAAGCCTGAGCTTATGTTAAGAATAAAAATCAGATTTTGGAAACACTGAAAGGTCAACTTCTTGTCACCGTTTTATGTTAATTGCTTCTGCATTCATTCTGTCATTATTATTATTTTTGCCTGTGTATTTTGGAACACCCAACATATATCCACATCTGTATTGAGTGTCCAAACACACATACATGCATAAACCTATTTATATATCTATAAAGACTTTTAATCTGTTCTCGGAGCTCGGAAAAAAATGCTATTTTATGCGATTTGTGTGCTAAAGAATCTAAAGTAGGAATGGACCAAGGAGGTCCTCTTTGTATCTAAGGTAAAGGTTCCCCTTGCACATACGTGCTAGTCTTTCCCAACTCTAGGGGGCGGTGCTCATCTCCGTTTCAAAGCCGAAGAGCCAGCACTGTCCGAAGACGTCTCTGTGGTCATGTGGCCGGCATGACTAAATGCCAAAGGTACACAAAACGCTGTGACCTTCCCACTAAAGGTGGTCCCTATTTTTCTACTTGCATTTTTTACGTGCTTTCGAACTGCTAGATTGGCAGAAGTTGGGACAAGTAACGGGAGCTCACCTCGTTATGCGGCGCTAGGGATTCAAACCACTGAACTGCTGACCTTTCGATCAACAAGATCAGCATCTTAGCCACTGTGTCCCTTTTGTTTATGCTTACTGGCCTTCAATAATGCCCAGATAGAAATAAGTGCAGCACAAATCACTTGTTATTGAAGATACATTATTCAATTTCAGTCCTCCCAGGTTCCCAAGCTCAAGAAACAAGCAGTGGAGATTCTAAAAATGCTATTTTATTGTTGTAGGGTATAATGACTGAATCTTGAAGTCTGACAGAGTTTCTCTCTGCCCCATGAAGCAGAATCAAAGTGGAGTTATTTTGAGTTTCTATTCATGCTTTTTCTTACGATTAAACTGCTGTTTCTTCTCCATTTATGTTTCATTGCCCTCTTCCCCTTTTCCAAGGCCAGTTCTCCATTTCTTTTTACAATCAGCAATAAACATATTCTATTTATATTCTAGGCTAATATATACACCTATTACCCAGTTACAGATAGGCTAATACATGACAAAGATCACTTGTCGACCTGGGGCTTGACTTAGAGCAGAGAGCATGGAAGCTAAGGAGAACTGCTCTCCAGTCTGAAAGGTTTTCTTATATCTGACATATTTTCCTCTTAAGGATTCTATGCCCTAAACATCACTTTTTGTCAGCATGTTTCAGGAAGCATATATACCCATTAAAATTCAGACATGGACAATAGAACAAACCATAGTTAAACCCAACATGCCTTAGCATGATGCATGAATCTAGCCACTGCCCAGGGAGATGATGAATTCTCATCAGATTTTCAAGCAAAGGCTGACCCACTAAGATTCTATAGCAGCAGACTGCCTGCACTACTGTATGTTTAATCTAGATGATCTTTGATGACCTTTCTGATTCTGGGTTTTTTACTAGTGCTTATTATGAAAATGCAGGAAAAACGGGTTTTATAAATAGCAAAGACCACATGACTAAATTGGACAGAGAGGCAGGGAAGGAAGACAAAGAGAATATACTATATCTGATTCTAAAGATGGACATTTCCATTGGACAGCAGAGCTAAGCTCAACAAAGAAACCAATAAGGTTGCTATAATTTGCTTGTATTGTTTAAAGTCAAGGCTCTTAATGCTGCTAATAATAATAATAATAGATGTAAGGTAATGGCAGTAAGAACTATGGCAATATGGCGAGTGGAAGACAATAATTTAAAAATATAACTCTCCAGATGATACTTGAAAAGTTGTTTTTTGCTGGGATGGTCAAAGATAATAGGTGCCATCTATTGTCATGCACCATCACCTGGAGCATCATAGATTCCCCACCCTTGAAAGGTGGAGAAATCTGGAAAATAGGGCATGGTTTTCTGAAATACAAAAATACCGGTAGGTATTTTTGAATTTGAACATCGAAGGTACAAATAAACATTACTAAGTGGCTAGTTTCCCATCTGAACCTCACATGCCTATTATTCTGTTCCTTCCACAAGTCCACATTCCCACAAGCCTCTTGCTAGTAGTTTAAAACTACTGAATGTAGTTTGGATTTCCTTTGGAAGTCATAAAATAGATCAAGATATTATATGAGTCTCCTACATCTAAAGTGAAGGTTAATGGTATGTTTTCTCCACTTTCTCACTATTTAGAGGAACTAGTCAAGGATGTCCAATTTTATGAATTCCAAAGGAATTAGTACAGTAAACATGTATTGTTTATAGTATATAAACAGTATATTTTGTCAAAGGCTTTTTCAGCAAGTAATGATAAAATTACAAGTTGTTCTTTACCTTTATTCAAATCTCTTATGTCTATAATTAACCTTGTGTTGTCTGCTGCTTGCTGCATTTGTATAAACCCTGCTTGATCATTCTTAACAACAAACAATATCAGTTGTTAACACTGCTGTTAATATTTTTCTATCAACATTAATCAATGAGCTTGGATGATAATTAGCACTTGGAGTGTGATCTTTACCTGAGTGTGATCTTTGGTATAACTGTAATGTAAACCTGGTTAAATGCTGCTGATAAAATTCCGTTATCAAATATCTCATCATGCAATTAACTAAGTTTTGGCACCAAAAGATCTATAAATGTTTTATACCACTGAACTGGGAATGCATCCAATCCTGGTGTTTTACCACTTGCCATGATTAAAATTATTTGTTTACTCTCTACCTCAGACAGAGGAGCAAATAAAAGTTGTTTTTGTGCATCAGTTAAGTGAGGTAAATTAACTTATTTTAAAAAGTTAATATTTTCAATATATACTCTGGTTTGCTATATAATTCTAAATAGAATTTTAAACATTGCTAATTTATATCCACTGTAGTTTTATATATTTCATCTCTAATAAGTGGAATCACTGCCCTATTTTTTATTTATTTATTTATTTTATTTTTGCTTTAAATGATTAGCCATAATTTTACCAGTTCTTCCATTCTTCTTCCAATAGCTTTGTCATAAACATATTAGCATAAATTCTGTCTGTGTGACATTATAGTATGTTTTGCAATGTCTTATACCAGTGATGCCGAACCTATGGCACGCGGACCTATGCCACAGGAGGCATACGGAGCCATTTCTGAGGGCACGCGAGGCATTGCCCTGTCAGCTGATTTTCGGCCTTGATTTTTGGCCGTTTTTTTACCTTCCAGAGGCTTCAGAAGGCTTCCCTGAAGGTTCCAGAGGCTTCAGAAGACTTCCCTGAAGCCTCCGGAGGGTAAAAAACAGCACAACAGGCAAACTGGAAGCCTAGTGCAGTGTGCGTGGGGGGTGGTTGTGTGTCCCATTTTTGGCATGCAAGAAGAAAAAGGTTAGCCATCACTGTCTTATACTTACTAGGTTTTGGGAGAAAAAAATGGGTTATATAAATATGGTTGTATAACAAGAGCTAAAATTTTCAGAGATAACATCCTGAAATTACATATATAGTACTTGGAATTTGACAACCAGACAATGTAAATGAATTCTACGTGCCCTTACTATGTCCAAGACTGATACTGCTGCATTGGAAAGATTGTATTGCTCCATTCACTCAATGGACTGAAGACCTGATTGTATTTGCCATCTATCAGCAGATTGAGTACAGACATAGACTTTGTATGGAAAAGTAAAATGAAATATGGGACTTATTTATACAAAATACAGATAGGGTAAAAAGAGTTGTACAGGTGTACTATAAATATATACCGGTACATACATGAATAATATTTGCATTGGATAAGTATATACAGATTTGTAACCGTTTACTGTTATATCATACTATTGTTTTCTTCATTGTAATTTTAACTTTTTTGTTAAAGTACCTTCTATGTGTTTCTTTTTCTTTGACAGTGTATGTATCACAGTTATCTTCATGTTCATTTTTTCTTTTGTTATTACTTTAAAAGCAATAAATAAATAAAATATATGTGAAACTTACATGTTTTATATTTACTTTTATTAAATTAAACTCATTGAGTTTTCCATTTTAATTATACCAAATCTGAAGATATTATTTTATTTTATTTTATTATGTGGAGGATTTATATTGCCACTCAATTCAGACAACAGAATTCTGGATTCTTCTTTACAAAATTCTTTTGATTAATTTCTCCTAAATAATTTGGTGTTGTCAGTATTCCTGGCTATCTGTCATCCCTAACAAAATTAGTTCCAATGCTGATTTCATGCCACTGTTCGCATTTCTTTGTGAGGGCCCATCTTAGGTTTCCAGTTCATGAACAAGTCACTGGTCCATATAAGGGCTTCTCCAGTGGAATGTTGGACTTACCTGAACGTTCTTTCTATGTGCACTGCAGGAGAGTCCAAGCATAGGAATTCAATCTGTCTGATTGGCCAGAGACTGAGTTGCAAAATCTTTGTCCCACTTCTTCCTCCCAGCCGAGCTTCAATTTTTTCAACGAAGGTGGGGATCCGGAGAGAACGCATCACGACTGATGAAATTGACCACTCCTAGATCCTGGACCGTGCAAGCTAGGGTGGGATTGGACTGTCCTGCAGTGCACATAGAAAGAACATTCAGGTAAGTCCAACATTTCTTCTCCTATGTGCTGCTTGGAGAGTTCAAGCATGGGATATACCCAAGCTAAATGATCGTAGGATGGGAATCATATTAGTCCAGGGTCCCCTCGGCCAGCAAAACTCACTGTAACACCCTTCTTCCAAATGCCGCTTCAGCCAAGGTGAACATATCCAGCTTGTAGTGCCTCACAAACGGAGAGGGAGAGGCACAAGTGGGCACCCTGCAAATTTTCTGGATCTAGGCCTCGGTGGCCCAAGCCGCTGTGGTAGTGGCACTTTTGGTCAAGTGTGCCATGATGTGACCTGGAAGAGGCCTAGCCTGGTGTTCATAGGCTAAGGCAATACACGCCTTCAGCCACCATCCGATGATGGGTGGGGATACCTTCTTTCCTATGGACCCAGGTTGAAAGGACACAAATAATGATTCTGTCCGTTTGAATGAGGCTGTCTTATCTATGTACTTGCGAAGGGCTCTGCGAACGTCCAATGTATGCCAGCAACGTTCACTGGGGATGTTTTGGATTTGGGAAAAAGTCTGGTAAAACCACTTCTTGAGCCCTGTGAAACCAGGTGTTGATTTTATGTATAAATGTCGAATCCAAACGGAGTCTGACTCGATTTGGATTGAAAATGCACAGGTCTTGCCTGACGGAAAGTGCTGCCAGTTTTGAAATCCTACGAGCAGACATGATCGCTATCAGAAAGGCAAGCTTGAAGGATAGTAGTGTGATGCTGGTGTAACCCAAAGGCTCGAACGGAGGAATTGTGAGCGCCTGTAGGACAACTGACAGGTCCCACATTGGGTAGCAGTGGACCATTGGAGGCAACAGATTGGAGGCCCTTTTCAAAAAGCTGTGAACTGTGGGATGCCGTGAAAGGGAAATCGACCCCTCACCTGGTAGGACTGGGGCCAGAGCTGCCACTTATTTGAGGAGGGTGTTCGTTGATAAACCCTTCTTAAGGCCAACCTGCAGGAAGTCCAATATCCTCAGAACTGAAGCCGACACTGGATTCAGGTTCTGTTTGGCACACCAGCGACAAAATGATGTCCAGGTGGTGTCATATATTCTGTTTGTTGATGCCCGACATGACGCCAAAATGGTGGAAATCATGTCCTCAGGGCTTCCCCCGCAAGTGCCACATGGCTAACTGAGGCCATTGAGGGTTCCGGTATTGCACTGCCCCTTGGCTGAGGGAGATCCTGTGAGTTGGTATTATCCAAGGATGAGATATGGAAAAGGTCACTAAGTCCGCAAACCAAGTGCGCTGTGGCCAGTGAGGTGCCACCAGTAGCACCTCCTCCTCCTCCTGCAGAATCTTTCTGATTACCCTCGGTATGAGTGGTATCGGGGGTCAACAACAGGTCTTGGGGCCACAGACAGTGGATGCCCTCGGCCGCCAGCATTCGGAAGTGAGAGAAAAACCTCCCACTTAGGGAAGCTGAGTGGTGAGAGGGCTGGCGAACAGGTCCACTGCCGGAAGTCCAAACTTCAATGTTATCTGGTGAAAGAGATCTGGGTGCAGTCTCCATTGTTGATGGTTGTCCTGCTCAACCAATCCCCCCGATATGTGGTCCACTCTCAAGGACAATAGGTGGATTTCTGCCCACTGACACAAGGCCGTTGCCTCATGCATCAGAGACTTTGAGTGTGTGCCGCCCTGCCTGTTGACATGTGCTTTGGCTGTTACATTGTCTGTCAGTAGGAGCACATGCTGACCTGACAAGGTGGAGTGGAACCGTTGGAGTGCCAGGCGAGCAGTTCTCAGCTCCAGCCAATTGATGTCGTTGCGAAGCTCCTCCAAGGACCACCGACCCTGGGTCACTTCTGAGTTCAAGTGGGCTCCCCAGCCAAAGAGACTGGTGTCTGAGGTCACTGCCAGTCTGGCAGGTTCCTTGAATAGACAACCTTGCTGCATGGCTTCTGACACCCAACAGTCCAAGGAATGGGATACCTGGCTGGGAACCATGATCTTTATCTTGGAATTGCTACATCCTAATCTCTGACTGGGTAATAGGAGCCATTGTAAGAGCCTTGTGTGAAACCTGGCCCAAGGGACTATCGCTAGGCAAGAAATCATTTTTCCAAATAGTTGGGAAAGGGTTAACAAAGGTACTCGCCATAAGGTCTTGACTTGTCTCACCATGGCCTGCAAACTGTCTCTGCATTCCTGAGACAGGAGAACCTGAGATGTTTGCTTGTCGATCACTGCTCCTAAATGTACTAATCTGGTAGATGGTGTCATGTGGCTTTTCTCCAAGTTCACAGAGAATCCGTGATTCTGGAGAGTTTGAATCGTGAATAACATATCCATTTCCGCCTGCAGCTTGGATGACAACTGGATTAAGATGTCGTCGAGATAACAGTGCAGGCATATGGGTTTTGTCACAGTTTGGCTGCTACAACATCTAGGAGTTTGGTAAAGGTTCGCAGGACTGAGGAAAGGCTAAAGGGCAGGGGCCCGTACTGCCAATGGTGACCCGCATATGTAAACCTGAGGAACCTCCTGTGGGACAGTCTGATGGGCACATGGAGGTATGCCTCCTTGAAATCTATAGAGGTTAAGAGATCACCCTGCCTGATGCAACCCAGGATGCAGGGATTGCATTTTGAATCTTGTGTATTTGATATGTACATTGAGGTCTTTTAGATTCAGGATAGCTCGCTGACCTCCCGAGCTCTTGGGTACCAGAAAGTGGATTGAGTAGAATCCGAGAGCCCGCTGTCCCAGTGGGACCGGCTCTATGGCCTTGATGCCCAGCAGGTGCTGGATCTCAGACTCCAGTAGGGCCCTCTTGGAGGGGTCCCTGGCTTTTGAGTACTGAATGAGTCTTCAGGGGTGGAAACAAAATCTAGAGTTAGGCCCAGCCTCACTATCTATAGTGCCCACACATCTGTCATGGTATCCTGCCATTGGCTGGCAAACATCCTTAACCTGCCGCTGATGGGGACCTGAGATTGAGTGTCACTTTGAGCGATGGTAAAGCCTGTTACTGGCTACCTGAAAGGGCTGTTGGGAGTGTGACTGTCTCGGAATGATAACCTGTCATAAGCTTGAGGGAAGGATCTTTGGTAACTTGGGGTGGGGAATCCCGCCTCAGGGTCACGAAAGGGCTGCCTCCTATAATATGGCGAGGGTCTACTCTCCGCTCGTCATTGAGAATGAGGAAGTACCTTCCTTTTATCCTTCCCTTCCACTAGGATGGGGTCTAATACCTCACCAAAAAGTTGACCCCTTTTGAATAGGAATGCTGCTAGCCTCCATTTTGACAGTGTTGGCTTGCCACTGGCGAAGCCATAATAGGCGCCTGACATTGGACGCCAGAGCCCTTGATGCGAATTTGGCTGCATTTAGCATCGCATCTGCCTGATATGCGGCTGCCGCAATCAATTTACTAATATCTTGGTGCAGCCTTAAATTGTCAGGGGAGGCTCTGGACTGCATTTGACGGAGCCATAACAATGATGTTCGAGAAAAAAATGAAGCTGCTGTGGCCCAAGCAGCTGCCTGATGGATTTTACGGGCAGAGAGCTCCACCTTTCTGTCCTCAGCTTTCAGCCCTTCTGCTTTATCAGAGGGAAGAATGGTCGCAGAATTTAGAGAGGTTAAAGGGGCGTCCACTGTAGGGACCTGTAATATATCCTCAAATTCCTGCTCTGAGATATACAGTCTTTTGTCCATCCCACTGGGGTTAGGGATAGAGCCAGGCTGTCTCCATTGTCTCTGGATGATATCAACAAAAAACTTAGGTGAAGGGATTACTTCCTGTGCCGTAACCTGTTCAGTAAAGAGGCTGGCCTAGGGATCCTGACTATCTGAGGGGGTATCTAATAGCCCTGTAGCTCCCATATTAGTGTTGATTTGGCCTTAAACAATAGGGGTTTGAATAAGTTAGGCTTGAAAATGCCAGAATATGTGGGCCTGTCGTGGAAGACACCTTCATCCTTGGACAAATCATATTCTCCCAGTTCCTCATCACCCAGCAATGAATCATCGCTATGTCTGGGTGGGGGAAGAGAATGATCTGCTTCCAAATACCAATTAGGTTGCATGGGTCCCTGTCGTGCCGGGCCTGGTAATGGAGGACTTGCAAGCCCTCTTTGTTGTAGTGCAGAATCAATGCCCTGGGCAATGGTTTGAGCTATGATGTTACGTCGCTCAGCAGACAAGCCACCATCTTGAACTTCCTCTGGGCGGAGCCCCGCCCTGTGCGAGTAAACGTGGCAGAAGGGCCAGAAGGCCTGACCTGGGAAACAGGTACATATCCTGTGGTGAACAGGCCTGAGCTGGGATTACAACTTTCAGCATAAGAGGTTGCTTGAAATTCCTGTGGCTCTGTGAGGAGTCAGTTTAGCTGGTCCTCCTGAATGGTTTGAGAGGTTAACTCTTTTTCCAAAGAACTGCCAGCCTGCCTAGCACTCACTGGAAGTCCTGGAGGTCTAATGGAGTCTGCCTGCTTTGTAGCTTTTGCAAACGGCCTCTCTAAGGCTCTCTGCCTTCTTTCTGCATCCTTATCTGATGCTGATGAAGTAGATCTCAAGTGTTTGGCCTTAGCTCTGGTAGAAGGCCCTTTGGACATCGATCTCGCCCTTCTGGGCTCAGGAGACTGTTGCTTATGAGGAGAATTCTCTGAATTGCTACTGATAGAATCCATGTGGTCAGTCATAAATATGGAATTAGGCGTTGGTAATTAAAGCCCGCTAAGCAGAGTGGCTGACTAAGGGCCTGCAACAATCCCAGGGAGTAAAGTAGTCACTGCGAGGAAATGACCTTAAATGGCACCCAAACCGGCAAAACAAAGGAATCCATGGCAAACTGCAGCTCACTGAAAGCGCAAGACCGGCAACGCGGTCACAAGTGCCCCAGAATAAATTGGCGAGAAAACCGCAAACCGGCCACAAGTGCACTCACTGCCACCAGCCCCGTCCTCTGACCAAAGCCTCGGTCTCCTGAGGGATGTCTGCTGCCATTGCTTCTATTTGTAATTCGGCTGAGCTGAATTCATCTGAGCTAAGCGCTAGAGGCGGAATGGCGCGCCTCGTGGCTGCTCAGCAATGGCGGCTGTGAGAGATCCAATCTCGACCTGAAAGATGAATCCTGCTCTCTGCGGCTGAATCGCCACTCCCCATTCACTCAAACTCTCAATCGCTTTCAATTTAATTACTGCCAATTATTTTTCAAAATTTATTTGAAGAGCAACTCAATTAGTGTCTCTCTAGGCCAACTGAGTTGAAAAAAACTGAAGCTCGGCTGGGAGGAAGAGACGGGACAAAGATTTTGCAACTCAGTCTCTGGCCAATCAGATGGATTGAATTCCCATGCGAGGACTCTCCAAGTAGCACACAGGGGAACTTCCCAAGGCTTTTTCAGGGTGACTTTACTGCAGAATTTCACCAAAAGGTTATTGAAAATGGAGGTAATCATCTGTAGTGCATACATGTTGGTTCACTCTCTCACAAGAACTTTAAATGGTGACTGAGGCAGAGGTTTCTCAGCTATTATTTATATCCTACTTTTGTTTTATGTAACTGAAGGCTGAAAGGCCATCTTCTATTTTGCCCATAGCAACAACCCTGTGAGGTGGTTGGGGCTGAGAAAGTGTGGTCCAAAGTCATTCAGCTGACTTTTATACCTAAGGGGGGACTTGAACTCACAATCTCCTGGTTTCTAATCTAGGCCTGAACCACTGCACCAAATAAATGGGACAAATTCTTTTCACGTTATGCAAAACCAACCATGGCTTATTCAATAAGCATAACTCAACAATATCCAAATTTACTGAGAAAGAATCAGGAATGGAACAGAACTCAAATCAAATGGAGCTTAATCCAGCCTGGTAGCAGGCTTCTTGCTAATATTGACATTTTGATCAATTAGGCCGTGTAACCTTTGCAAAGGGAGTTCTAAAAGGCCTATAGATACGAAGGTTTAGCTAGGCCCAAAATCTTAAAAAGAGAGATAACATCATCTGGTTAAAAAGATTTTGAATTTGAATTCTCTCAGTCTAGTCTACTTCATAGAGTTGTTATTAGAATAACATTCAGGGAGAACAACATGAGAACTACTACTGTCAGGTGCAAACAACCTGAAGAGTTTTAGTATGGATCAGGTAGGTTTCCTTATTGTTGATTGCCACTTTATAAAAATCTTGCCAGATTGTCTGTCTTCCCTTGGGGGAGCCTGATATGGACATAAGTTTCCTTCCCTGCATGGCCTCTAGGCTGAAGTATTTTTTAACCCTAGATATCTTTTAATATCTTTTAACATTGGGGCCTCAGCTCCTTCAGCCGGTGGTTCCATCAAAACTACCTTGAGGTTCATGAAAAAGAGCAGAATATAATATGCCCAGCAAAAGCATGAATAAAAAAAAAGACAAATGTTATCCATATACACAGTTCTGGAAAGTACAGGATATTCCAGAAAATATCATAATAGCTGACTGCTGAGTTATCAAAGCTAAACATGGGGGCACTCTATTTCCAGACCTATACTGCCTTCCCCATATTGTAGAAAGCTAGCACTCACCCCTCTCCTAGAAGAATGAAATATTTTGAGAAATATTTAAAAAAAGGCAGAATATTATATTTCCCTGGATGAGAAATTGAGAAACATATTTTTAGAGAGAGAAAGCAGCCCCACCTTTCTTAATAGCCCACAGCAGATGTCAGCACTTAAGAGATAAAGAGATAGGTAGCTCTATTCATCCTCAAAGCAAATACTGCAGGCAGAAATCTATTCAAGACAGGATATTTTGAAATTCCTTGCAGCAAGGTCTGAACAAAGATAGGATTAGCTCTCAGCCACAATAGGAATTGCTCAATGCCCCTTCATTGCATCAGCAGTCTCAACTTCAGCCAAACTTAGCTCAGACAAACACCTAGAATTTATACTTTGCTTATACATAACCCCTACATGGCCCTATGGGAGTCTGACAACAGCCAATATAATATATGTTCTTGCACAGGAACAGGAAGCTCAAGTGCAAAGCCCAAAGAAAGTATACC
>JANHFT010001569.1:26596-40624 GCA_032467955.1 Pseudoxenodon macrops
TCCTTCCTTCCTTCCTTCCTTCCTTCCTTCCTTCCTTCCTTCCTTCCTTCCTTCCTTCCTTCCTTCCTTCCTTTTTAAATACAGCACTTCTAGGCATGTTTCAATACTGGCTTCACTATTATTATTTTTTTAAACCCCTGCTTTTCTTACCTCATATAGACTCCAGAGGGGACTTTAGTGCCAAGGAAGAGTGCAGAAGCCACCAGGAATTCTGGAGAGATCCGAGAATCCACGTGCTGCTTGTAACCTACAACACAGAGAGCGATTGCAAGAGATGACAAGAGGCATTTCACAGAAGGATTTTAGTGAAGCTAAGAAGAAGGGAGGGCCTTGGAACTCCCTGTGATATTTTGAGTTTTAAACGGAAGAACCTAGAATGCAAATGCCATTTAGCATTCCTCTACAAAGGGAAAACCTAGACGGCTGCCAATACAGATAGGCTGGGAAATGATAATAGATTCCAGCCCTCTCTACATAGAATTATAACATTGAGAGAACTGGGGCTAAGGCAGTTCTTCAGATCCTCTAGAATCTCCTTTATCTTCCATCTCCATCGAGCAGCTGCTGAAAATCTTTTGCCCTTTTCCATCTGGCTTCTATTCTATTCCACTGCTGTTCCTCACCTTCATAACGTTTCATGCTTGTCTTCTCCAAAAAGGTTGGCAGCCACTGATAAAACACGATATTCTAGGAGAACAATGAGAAGATCATGAAGAAATGCTTGGAAATAAGCTGATCATTCAAGAAGCTAAAGACAATTTCCAGTATTTTTTTTCCCTGTTTCTTCCAGGCTCTACTTACCTGGTAAATGGCAATGACTCTCTTGCGTGCGTGTTGGAAGATATCCTCATCTGACCAGCTTCTGTTCTGCTTGGCCAGTTTCTCTGCCCAGTGGTTGTGATAGCGGAACCACACGATACTCATGGCTTGCAGGAAGACGTTTTCATTTCCTTTGGCATTTCCAAAGTCTGGGAGGAGGAAAGGAAGAAGAAGAAGGAAGAGGAGGGGGAGAAGAAGAGAAGGGGGGAGGAAGAGAAGGAGAAGGGGAAGGAAAAGGAGAGGAAGAGAAGAGAAGAGAAGGGGAGGAGGAGAAGTGGAAGGAGAAGAAAGGAGAGGAGGGGAAAGAGAGGAGGAAGAGAAGGAGAAGAACAAGAGGAGGAAGAGGAAAAGGAGGAGGAGGAGAAGAAGAGGAGAAGAGGAGGAGGAAGAGGAGGAGAAGGGGAGGATGAGAAGGAGAAGGGGAAGTGGAAATGGAAGTGGTAGGAGAAGAAAGGACAGGAGGAGAAGGAGAGGAGGAAGAGGAGGAGGAGGAGAAGAACAAGAGGAGAAGGGATTATTAAAAAGAACCCAAGAGAGCTGTAAAAATCCTAATGTCCAGATATCAGAGAAGACATGATAAGAATGATGAAGACGATGATTATAATATGTAGAACGTTCTGCAAAGATGCAAATGGGAAAAGACCACGTTTTGGGCTGACCTGTAGATTTCTTCCCTTCACGAAAGGATAAGGTAGTAAAGTTAGACATGGGTGGAAGTATGTGCTCAGAGATCATCCCCTATTAAGGAAGCTCTAGCACAAAGTAGTTGCTAGTGACCTCCACACTTTCTAGTATCCTCAAATACACACGCAACTTTCTATTATTATTATTTCTTTTATTCATTAAACATGAAACTCAGTCAACTGAACATTCAAAAATGCATCACAAATACATTGACTGGTGCTAATGATTGATACGGGTTGCTGCCAGCATCCTAGGTATCAACTAAGTATCTTCTTAAAATATATGATTTTCCGAGTAGCGCAGGTTTTTGCAGTTCTGCTGGTGTTATTATTATTATGTTACTGGAATAGTTCTAAATGCAAGACTGATAGAACCAAAATAAAAATGATCATCTGGAGGGCTGTGTCATCAGCAATCAGCAATCAGATTTCTGATTGGAGCCCCTCAGCTCCAGTTTAAGATTCCACCCATTAGGCAGTATTAAAAACACCTCCATACCACATCCTTGGCACAGGTTCGGAACCAACTCTATCCCTGTGCAATTACACGGCAATTTTTGAAAGGTGGGGGACCTACTGAAGTTTATTTGAAATAGTTAATTGGTGTTTTCTTTCTAATGTGCTGGCTCTGCTGATCTTCTGTAATGTACAGTATTATCATCTAATGATCTGCCAAACACATGCAGAATCTCACATCTCCAGAAATGTGGTTTGCACATCTCTCCTGTTTTCCTAATTGGTGGGAACTGTTGGCTTTATTCTGCCTCTTGATCCTTGGATTTTAATCGTTTATTATTTATTGATTATATTTATACCTGTGATGGATGGAATGCAGTGAAGAGATGGATCCCCAGGAGAGGAGGTGCATTCCAGAGAAGTAAGAAATACTGTAATTCAGTCTGTATATCATGTATGAGAGTAAGAAGGTAGCAGCAACCTCTCTAATAGTTCACAGAGTATATTGTAGATTCAGTCTTTAATCTGGGACAATTTTGTCTAAGGTGTCAATAATAAAGTATTCAGCTTGGAAGAATTGCCACATTTCATTCTTGCTTTTGTGTCTGACAACACCTCCTTCCACTGAGATTCATCTCGGCCTACTGTTTATAAGACATTCTTCCTCTCCACCAACTCAGAATAATAGCTATAGTAATAGAGCATGCACCCATTTGCAAAATGGTTACCATGCCTTCATTTCCTTGCAGTAACAGTTTATAAATGCACAAAGAAATAAAGTTTTGCGCCCAGTTTCCACTCAAATCAACTTGGGACGGCAATTTCGTTTTTGCAACTAACCAAACACACCCATGAAATAAAAACAGGGTTGGAAACAAGGACACGAGCAGGGTTTTTTCTTTCTTTTTTCTTTCTTGGAACAGGATTTTTTCTTGCTCCAAAACAGGTGACAACTCCAACTGGGGCAACTTGAATGATGTTCTTTGCACTCTACTATTGGTCAACTGTATAGGGTACTGATTGGTTCATAGGGTGTTTAAGCATGTAGAGGTTGGCAGAAAATCCCTCAATTTCCCCTGTTCGACGTTAGGCCATCCCTATCCGACCACCGTTTGCTGTTGGTTTCTAATGACTGTTCTTTTGGGCAAGCCAAGCCGGCATTATAGTATGGCATCATTCACTAAATGACTGCCACTAAGCACACTATCAAAGAAGTTTCTCTCCAC
Source organism: Pseudoxenodon macrops (assembly GCA_032467955.1). Classification (NCBI taxonomy): domain Eukaryota; kingdom Metazoa; phylum Chordata; class Lepidosauria; order Squamata; family Pseudoxenodontidae; genus Pseudoxenodon; species Pseudoxenodon macrops. The sequence goes on from JANHFT010001569.1 coordinate 29,781, forward strand.
TGTCTCCCCACCGCCACCATGCACTTTATGCACTGTAGTAGAGAAGTTGGGTGAATTCAAGCCGCAGCTTTTCCTTTCCGGATGCACCCTAGTCTTGCGTTTTGCACATTGATCTGTGCAAAGTGTGAGTAAACGGATGACTCTAGAAAAACCGCCCGGTTTGTCTCAGAATGAAATATCTTATTGTACTACTTCTTTGCAAGGGAGACGTGAAAGAAGAGAAAGGACTTCGAAAGGAATGTTTTAAGCCAGCTCCCAGGAGCGTCACCCCCCTCTCCACCATTGCAAACGAGTCCGAACCAGTTACTCAGGAGCGGCGGCGGCGTCCCCCCCCACTCTCTGCTCCCGCCCCCCATTTTCTCGCTCTCTTAGCTAACCGGCTAAAGGTGCATCAAGCAGCGAGCAACAGATGGAAAGGCAGGGAGAAACCAGGCGGGTCCAAAGTCTTTATTGGGGCGCGTTAAGGCACAATACCCGGGCTCCGGAGGAAGACCTTTCTCGTCTGAGCTCCGTAACTTTTCCAAAGACCTAGGAGGAGGAGGAGGAGGAGATAAAGCCTCCGCTGTTTAAAGCTGGAGGGGGAGGGAGATCGCTGGAGAGTGGAGGTGACTTGATTTCTCCCCTAGGCAGAGTTAGGGTTCTCCAGCATAGCTAGCTAGACGAATCCCCGCGGCGCAGGCGGCGCGTTTCCCCTCAGCGCGTCCTCCTTTTCCTGAATGGGGTCTCCCCGGAGGAAGAGGCTCTGCCTTTTGTTCCTGGTAGGATTAGGGCTCTGTGTCATTTTCCTCGGACATTACTATACGGCGGATTCGCCCCTCTGCGCCGGGGCTGCGGCCAGGTAAGAAGACTTGGGAAAGGCTCGAAAGGGAATCTTTCAAAATCAAAGGTTGGGGGGCGTAGGGGGGGGGGAGCAACTCTTAACGCTCTGTTGGTGGCTGGGAATAGGAGACTTGCTCGGAAGCCAGGGCAGCCACCCCTGGTGCTGGGTAAGATGAGTGACGGTGGGGAAACAACAAGGTCTAATTCATTTTAATTTTTTTAATTTTTTTTTGTGAAAACCAACAAATGCACAAGCGTGCCATTGAAAGTAGCATTTTGCAACCTTGTGGAAGAACAAAGCGCTCAAAGCAGCCAGAAAGGCGGTGGAGCGACTACTTAATGTTCTTCCCCAGCCTCCCAAGGATGATGTTAAAAGTTTCAAAGTAGGCAGGCCCGTAATTCAGAGGACCCGTTTCGTATTTTTCTTTTAAGCTGAAGGGTTTTAAATAGATTGTAACGGTTCCCCTAACTCTTGAGTCCCGCAGATGTGTGTGGACTACAGCTCCCAGAATGCCCAGCCACCATGGCTAACAGCCCATAAGCAGCAGGTAAAGGAAAGCTGTGGTAAGGGTTAGAATTGTATTACCTCATATTTGTGGTCTAGCCCTGAGCAAGTAGTACATTTCATGGTTTCTTTGCTTGTAATCAAGAATCCGTGTAGGTAGAGAAATTGCAAATGGACTTAATGCTAAAAAACCTTCACCTCGGTGTTGGGAAAAAGATGCAGAAATTTAATAGGATGTGGCTCATGGTGTTCCAAAAGATATGGTCAAGGAGAAAACACATAGTGTATTATCGATTACTTAAGACATACTATTTGGGGAAGGGTGCCTATTTTATAAACCAAGGCGAGTTTAGTTCAGTGTTTCCCAAACCTCAGTAAATTACCCCAAATTGGGTAAAAGGTACATTCTTTTGGGTAATGACACAAACCCATTAATGGCTGATACTTAAATGACCTTAAAGTGTTTTGCCTACATTGGGTAAAAAGGACTTTCTGATAAGCAGTTTTGGGTAATGAAAGAAAATGTTTGGGAAGGTCCCCTTTCCTCTAAGATTATTGCATTGTGTATCCTATTATACATACTTTCCTAGATTTTGAGCTTTTGGAGTTTTAAAATGAGTGAAATAGTTGATCCAGCATATTTGGAGATCACTAAGGAGAAAAAAAAAGGCTGAATGGTCTATGGAGGTTCCTTGTGGACAAGATAGTCATGTCAGTTGGGTTTTTTAAACTTTGTAAATGACAGGGGCCATTTCTTTACCTATTCTCCATATCACACACACATTTTCTTTCTGTGAAATTAAGAAATGATTAAAATGTTAAATCCACAAAAAGATGTATGAACTAATATTTTCTTCTTTCCTGCCAAGGTAGCATATGGGCCCACTCTGATTCTTACCACATTTTAAAGCAGGATATAATTCTTAAAAATAAAAAGTTATTGCTTGCTCTGATAGACACTGTATACATAAATGAATAAAACCACAAGTAAGCCTTCATTGAGCCTTTTATTTCCTAGATTCTCAGAAAAGCTTTCTGCACATGTTTGCTGGCTCCTGAAAATACATTCAGAGAGGAAAGAATGTTCCCATTCTTACAAAATATGCTTATAGCATAACCAATCCTGGCTGTACTCCAGTTGTGCCAATTGATTATAAAACTTGGTTTCAACCTATCTAATGGAAGGAAATAACTACAAAATCTACAACAGCACAAAATAATCTGATCCTAAAATAACTTGCAAAACAATATATCTGAGTGGATTCTGAAAGAAAAACGCATGAGCTGTACGGGAGAAAATCAGTTAGTGTTGTTTTATGTAGGCCTAAAGATAGCTAGGAAGCATCTACCTTTGAGAGCAATTGAACTTTCAGACTTTGTCGTGCTTATCATGTACAGTCTCCCATTGGCTCAGACACTTATCATAGAATACAGAATAACAGTTGGAAGGGACCTGGCAGGTCTTCTAGTCCAACCCCCTGTCAAGCAGGAGATCCTATACTGTTCCAGAGAAATGGTTGCCCAATTTCTTTTAAAAAATCTCCAGTGATGGAGCACCTACAACTTTTGGAGGCAAGCCATCCCACTGGTTAATTGTTCTCTTAGGAGATTTCTTCTTAGTTCTAGGTTGCATCTCTCCTTGATAAATTTCCATCAGAAAGTCTTTTGTCTTAAAGAACACTGTTGTCCCTTTACTTGAATGGACTTATCCTTGTGGTTCAGAAGAAATTGAAATTATTCATGTAGTGTTGTATTGTAACTTTTATAGATATTTAAGGAACCCATTTATTTTACCTATCTTGCAACAACATCCCAGATAGACAGATTTTTGGCACACACCATTTCTATGTTCTGATTCTAATGATAGCATCTATAATTGTGGTCAAATTTTCTGTGGCAGCAATCAAGAAGTCATCAAATAATGTAACCCTGGTTATCATAAATGTAATTTTTTATATTCTTGTATATGCTAATGGGTATGGATTACTGATTCTATCTAATGTAAAATGAAGTGCACTGTTGCAGGACTTCAAAAGAAGTTTGGAGATTTACTGACTGTTCAATTTCATCTAGGAAAGATGTGTGTATTCTATAAAAACTCAAAAAGTCATACTGGGAAACATTATTCCATTAATACTTTGATAATGATTGTATACAGAATCTGTAGTATTGAAAAAAATACTTTATAATTTTGTCCGAATGGATCAGCATTTTTGAATACACTATAAACTCTGTCAAACTGAAGGGAATGAAGGAATTGTTCCTTTATCTAGGTCATCATAGTTTGATAGAATGGAAAGGAATTCATGATTCTTTTTTCAATGTAAAATGAAATTTATATTTTAAAAGGTCACACAAGCTCATAATATATTGGAAGCTATGGTTCACTCTTCTACCATTCCATTTTTTTAAACTGTTCTTAACTTTTAGAGTAAAACTATTGAAGACATATGGGATTTCAAGGCTGTATTACATAATCTCCTTATCAAAAAGTTACAGAGAACCGTCATCACATGTCTCAGAACAGTGGTAAAGTCACAATATTTATGAGCAACCTTAATTTTATTAAGCTTAAAGTATGCTTCTTTAAATGTGGGGAAATGAGAGAAAACGATAGTTTGCAGATCTCTGTTAGAGACTAATGCTTGTTTATTTTCTCCAGGAAAATGAAAAGCTTGAAGCTAAGAGCAAGGCTGGACAACTAATCCAGCATCTAAAGTGGGAACATTACATATGACATGCAAATTGCGCAGGCAGGTTCTTTTATAGGATTGAAATGCTGCTAAATATTCCGTGTTCAAACCCTACTTAATTTAATAGTTTTCTCATTTTGTTAGTGGTCATAGTAATTGCCATTTTTGGATTACAATCTTAATTCCACTAAAACAACTTGCAAAATAAGTCAGGCTGAATGATAGTGACTGGCTCAAACTCACCACTGACTTTCCCTAGTTAAGTATGGACTTGGACCTACCACACCTTATTCTGGATTTATTTACAACACCATCTGTCTCCAATTATTTCTGCCCATCCTACAAGATCTGGCAGGGTTGGTGTGTTCCAGGTCCATTGAATTAACAGTGTCACCTAATGGGACTTATTTTAAATAAACAGGTTAATAGATAAGCAGATAAATAAGCAGGGATTAATACCAGACAGACAATCAAGCAGAAAACAATATCTTAATACCAAGGAGAAGACTATACCCCTACTCATGCTGGCAAGGCAAACCACTGTATATAAACAGGGAGCAAATCCCATACTTACTAGTACTGGTGATGCATTCAAATATCTGCAAGGAAACAACCAAGTACAGACTATCAAGGACTCCACCTTTTTAAAGCCTTTCTTGTAACTTCCTAGAGTTATTTGGTGAGTGGCAACCATGTCATTTCAATTAATAATTAGAATATATAAAATAAATTACTCTTATCACCTCTATATCTTTCAGTGTAATATTAAAAAATTATTGCTGAAAAGGTTACAGTAAAATATATTTGACTTCAGTTGTGTTATGTTCTATTGAAGTTTAAGAATTTATAGTGAAGTTAAGAATTGGGAGAAAAACAAAAAAGTCAACTGTTTTTTGCCTTTTTTATTTTTTTAGTATGAGATTTTAAACTGAAGAAGGCATAAAGATTTTGCTAGGTCTTTCAGGGCTATCCTAAAGCCTTCTGACTTTTTTGTTGTTGCCATAAACTATTCATGATGGATGAAGTAAATTTGCCTCAGAAATTCAGAATTGCTTGAGGTCTGCTAAGCAGTGATTTATTAGTAATTCTTCAGTTTGCTGACAAAAGCTCTGTTTTTCATCCTAGTTCCAAAAAAAAAGTGTTTTTCATTGTACAATTCATACTTAAAATGTAGAAATCATTGCTATCAGATGTGGGGTGGTGACCAGTCAAAAAAGTTTTAAAAATAGCAGGACAAATCAAGGAAGAATGATCTGCTACTTCTTCTGTAGAACAAACTCTTCAGTAGCAGTTCCTGCTTGTGAGCTTCTTAAAAGCATCTTGTTGGCAATTGTATGATACGGAATCCTACATTAGATGGGCTATTGCTGTATTGCAGTTGAATTATTGGAGGAATTACCGAGAGGAAGATCAGCTTCAATTTTTCTTAACATCTCCTCCCCATGGAATTCTGTAGGTAAAAGTACAAAGAATCTTAACAAAAGCAAAAGGCAGCTGCAGGAAGAAGGGGTTTGAAGTAGAAAAATACTCCTACAGAATCCCTTTTTGCAGAAAGATAAATGATTTAAATTAATAAGCAATTTTCTCCAACTCTCTAGTGCATTGCTAAAGATATTGACTAAGCACACATCTCACTGCTTTAAATACATGGTCCTTTCTTTCACTCATGCATGCCTACTTAGGCTCCCACTCTTTGTCTCTCTTTCATCCAGCTTACAAGATCCAGCCATCCCATTCTTTGATTTCCCCCCTCTCTCTTTCACTTTTAAACTTTCCTAAAACTTCCATATGCCCAGAAGCAAGCACATGGCCTTTTGCCAGACATGCCATTCCTTATCTAGTGCTTTTGCAGACTCCCTGAGCTATTGCAGCCTATCTTGGTCTCCCAGCTTACTTTTTCCGTTCCCTCAAGTCATCCCCACCTCTCTCCTGCTTGCCTCACTGCCATTCTCCAAACCTTTCCATATTAGGTAGTGGTAATGAGATCTGCCTGTCCAGCTTTTCCTTTCTTTTGTTGCATGTCTCAAAATGCTTCAGAACAAAGCCTCACCTCCAGATAACTACCATCTTTGCTTCTAAAATGGCCTTCTGGTTCCATCTGGGAAGTAAAATATGTGTTTTACTTTGTCTTATACTTTGTCTTATACTTTGAAACATCCTTGCCACCATTCTTTAAAAGAAAGTGTGTATAATGCTTAATGAATTCACAACTGATGGTTAATGGGGAAAAATGAAAGAGGTGTATAGTTTTGCTTCCTTTGGCTCAACTGTTGATAAACACTGATAGAGAAGTGAAGTTGGAGAAGTGAGGAAGACAATGAACGTAAAAAGATAATATTTCTGTTAAAGATAATACTTTTATGACAGCAAGAATAGTAAATGTGATGGTTTTCCCAGTGAAAATGAAAGTTTCCAGCAACCAAAATGGTTGTGGGAAACTCTCTTCATAAGAAACCATGAGACCAAGAAACAAAAACTACCTCATTCATACACTTAGCATATGTACACACACACACACACACACACACAGAGCTTTTCATCTTTGAAATTCAGTCTAAACACTTTTTCTTGAGAACTGATTGTATCACTGCAAGCAGATAGAAATTATGAATTTTGGTGATGCCAGATGATAAAATGAAGGCCGTGAAATAAATTTGAAGATGATATCCTAGAGATATTATTATAATATTGTAATATTCTCTACAAAATATAGTAGCTGAGAAAAATCCCTGATTTCATATTTAAAGGGGCTGGAAGTGTCTTTGAGAACACATTTCCAAATGTGACTAAGTAAAGAGACACGACTAGATCTTGCTTTGTTACTTGAAGTACAACTCATTCCTGAACAGATGCAACATGGTGAGTTAGTTCAGATAAGAAGAATGTTACATGAGTCTGTAAATTAGCTATTTCCTGCCATGTATCTTCAGCAACTTCAGAAAACCAGTATTTATTCATATTTCATCTAGGAGGGCCTGGATGTTTCATCTCGTAGTCTACAGTCCTTCTATAGACAATGAACTATGAACTCATCATCTTTAAATCCAAAACTTAGTCTTTCATCCCCTTTCCCTCCTTCTCTCTCAATGACCTGTTTTTGCAAAAAACAGCCCATTTTTCGCAAAAATGGCTGAGCTTTTGCCTTCCCCCAGCCCACAGAAGCAAACCTCTGCAAACCTCCCAAACTCTGTGTGCACCCCGTTTTTGAGAAAAAACGGGCACATTTTTCTCAGAAATGAGATGCAGGGGCAGGGCTTCAGGAGGCCAAAATTGCTGTATTCGGTGTATAAGACGCACCAAAATTTCCACTCTCTGTTAGGGGGGGAAAGGTGCATCTTATACTCCGAAAAATACGGTAATTAGATTACCTTTCTTGCCCACCCTCATTTTAGGAGCTGCTAAGCCTGTTTCTGACTACAAAAAAATATGAAAAAGTTGATAGATTACAGATATACTGTTTATCACCAATCATTTTATCCCTTGCCTGTATTTGCTGTGAAGAATGATTGCAATGGAGCAAACCTAATTAGGAATACCAAGCTTCCATCTGCCCAGACTCTGATCTCCCTTTACAATAAACGTTGATCTAAGTGTTTATATTAAAGTTTAGTAGTTCGTTCACAGAGTGATTTTTTCAAATATGCTCATTAAAATCAGTCAGCAACTTAAAGTAAAATATGTCTCATTAAATATTAATTCAAAGCATATATTTTGGGAAGGCTAAGAACAACATATGCAATCAAGAAATATGTCTAAACCAAGTTTTAACAGTATAAGACATCCAGTGAACATTTTTTTCTTAATGGAGATTCTGCTAAAACCTTATATTTTAGTTCTTCTTGTTCCCTCTTGCTTGAGCAAGTCAAATTATATTAAACTCTGTTTGCTAGCCTAAATAAATTTCTCAAACATTCCCTTATGCAGTAATCCTAACCCTTCACTTTTTTTCCTCCAGGAAAAAGAACTTGATCAACTCTGAGAATCATTGGCAACACATAATATCCAGAGGCTGTGCTCCAATTTGTATATTTCAACTACTTGTAATTAACATTTTTCTTTATACATTTGCATAAAAATGATGCATGCCATTGAAGCAGATGAAAATACTGCAGTATTTCAAGAATATTTAAATTATTAACTCCAAATGTGAAATCCTTCTTGGATGTTATTGGTGACACACTAGAGTTATATATACAGTACATTTGTTTCTACAATGCCACAGGTGCTTTGATTCAGTCTGGTGTTTGAGATTGGAATTCTCCAGATTCCAAGCCACTATTGTTATTGACCATACCTAAAGCTACCTGGAAAATACTTGGTTTGGAAATAACTACTTTAGTGTACCTTGTAATAACTACTGCAGACTACTTTAAACTTTCCATTACAATAAGTGGGAATACTGTGGGGTTTCTTGTGTTGAATCAGGAACAAGGCAAATATACATCAAGGAACAACTTCATTGTTTACTTTGGATGGCGCTTTCTCTGTACCATTCAACCCTTCATGAAATAATCATATCACATATGCAACCTTTGAATATCTTGGCATGAAACATGTGCTTGGAGTAGTTAGTTCTCAAAAATCAGATATTTTAGAAATAAGAGGAAATCTACAATTTCCTTTAATGTTGATTGGGAGTCAACCAGAGTTGATTATAAGATAGCAACTATATAAATATTTTAAATAAACAAGCAAGTAACAAAAGGGCTAAGCAATATCTAATCTCCCAGATGAATAGAATAGATTATAATTCTTTATTGGCCAAGTGTGATTGGACACAAGAAATTTGTCTTTGGTGCATGTGCTTTCAGTGTACATAAAAATACAAGGTACATTTGTCAAGAATGATAAGGTGCAACACGTAATGATAGTCATTGTTTATCCAATATATCTAACAATCACTCTTCTGGCCCTAACAATTTATCCAGAGTCTTGTATTGGTTATATGAGTTATATTAAGAATAACTTTGCTGTATTAGGTAAAGGCCTATATTATTCTAGCATTTTATTTCTCCCCGTGGTTAATCATTTGTCTTTGGAGAGCTTTCCAAGCAATAGATGGAGATATACCCAGTGGTGGGATTCAAATAATTTAACAATCGGTTCTCATCCCTCATGATTTCTTCCAACAACCAGTTCACCAAACTGCTCAGAAAGTTAACAAACGGTTCTCCCGAAGTGGTGCGAACTGGCTGAATCCCACCACTGGATATACCCTTAACTGGAATTTGGATATTCCATTGTTTCCAAGACTGACAACCATTGATGGACCTATTCTCAGTGAATTTATTCAGTCCCCTTTATAGTTCTCCCAAGTTTTAGTGACCATCATTCTGTCTCATACTAATGAATTGCATAACTTAATTAAGGGTATTATCTTTCTGCAATCAAACACCATTCAGCTGCATTGGCCAGCATATCTTGGAATTCCTAGGATCTGCAGAAATCCAGATGACTGCTAAATGGCAACAAGGAGATGGTTTACCTGTATGACTTTACTTTGGTCTAATTATGATCAAGATTTTTTGCAGCCCAGATCTGGTAGTCATAGTTGTAGTTCAATATACTTGGTGAGTACCATAATAAGGAAAAAGCTTGATATGAATAACTGAACTTTCAACTTTCACAAAAATAGCATAAAACTAAATGAATACCAATGTTACAAAATGTACCAGCATCCAGGAAAATTATTGTACCGTACATATAGAACAATGCATTTTTATAAGTGTCTACTTTGTACCAGCCAGGTGCTTCTGGATCTAAAATAATATGATAAACACTCTTGAAGGACAAAAACAGGCTGTTACTACTTAGGGAGGCAGCCAATTTTGAACAATTACCACAGGTCATCTTGGCCTAGACATGCCTCTGATGGTCTGTTTTATCCCTGTGAAAGTTATGAAAGCCTATTTATCATCACAAAACAAGCATAGTGATTATTATTTTTAAAACCTTTGGCTCATTACTTGTTTGCTGTCAGTTTCAGTCTCTGAAAAAGAAAGGACTGAGCGATTGAAAGGAGGTAAAGGTCTAAGTTATAATTATACCATAGCACCATTAGTTAAAAGTAAAGCTTATCGGTGGGGATGGGTGCTTGTTTCACTTTTAGCATATTTTGACATTAATGCCAAGTTCTCTGGAAAATGGCTACCCCTTTTTTATAAAAGGGACAGTGTTGAGCACTAGCTATAGACCCACTCATCTATTGGACATAATTATTTAGCTCTATGCTAGACAATTAAGTTGGAAACTCCAGGATTGAATTGGAAAAATAGAAGAGAAGCAAGATGGGTTTAGAATTGATCAATCCAACACTAGTGACTGGGGAATTGCATCTGGGTAAAAACATTCCATCCAGCCCAGAACTTTGTTGATTTCAGTGACAACTTTAGATTCGATCTGAAGAGAAATCCTATAAGAAAAATCTACCGTAGTTCTTTGTAAATTGAAATATACAACAATTCTGATGTGATCCACAAAACGAGCTTACATAATCAATTTTCAACACAGAAGAAAGCTAAATAGGTTAGTGTATTAACACTCCTACTTTTCCAGGTGCTTCATTTATTAGGCATCTTAAAGATTTGGACTTTACAGACCCTCAATTAGTTGGGAAATGCCTGTCCACCCATTGTATACTTTTGAGGTTATGACCTCTCAGTATCTTACAGGCCTTAGGAAAACCTTAAGGTCTCTTAAATCAATATTGTGCCGCTACTCACTTTTGAATTAATTATCAAAAGGTAAAAATTAATGGTCTTTGCTAAAAGACCAAGGATATATAAACCCAGTATCCACGGTAAGGTTATTGATCTGGGTCGAGGGGT
>JANHFT010001569.1:94437-110455 GCA_032467955.1 Pseudoxenodon macrops
ATTGAACAGGTTTAACAGATTTGGAGAGAACCGGTTCTATGACGTCACCAGTTGCTTGCAACCTACTCTATAGAACCGGTGCGAACTGGTAGGATTTCACCCCTGTTCCTATCCTTCTGTTTTGCAAACCATGATGTGTCAGCAACAGATTTGGGATGATAAACAATGGTGCAGCTGCTCAAATACCAAATAGCTATGTGTGGCATGTTAAAGACAATTTTAACTGCATGTTCCTTTAATCCACAATTCTTGAGGAAGGATTTACACAAGTCATTCTTCTTTATAATGAATTTCTTGCATGCAGAAATAGTCACTGTGAGCCCATTTTTACTCTTGGTTCTTTTCTTAGTAAATTCCTTAGATGAACTCCAAGAGAAGCTGGACTCAGGAAAACAGCTCACCTTTGCATTGGGATCATGCAACAGCTAAAGCATTTGGTTTCCCGGAAGGCATTCATGCTTACCAGCCCATATGGGTCCAAGGACAAGAGAACTTTTGAGTGTATAAGTTGCCCTGGTGAAGTTTAAGCTATAGCCATGAGGAAGGGTTGGACCATCCAGTGAAAGTTGTTCTCCTATCACCATCTAGAGCAGGGCTGTCAAACTCATGGCCCACAGGCCAGATGTGTCATGCACTGGCCATGGCCATGGCCAGTTTAGCAAAGGAGGGGAAAGTCCCGATACGTCACGTGATGCTGCCATGATGACGTGAGTTTCATACTCCTGATCTAGAGCCTCCATTCTATCATGAGTGTCTCCGTGAAAACTCAAGTGCATCAATCTCAATTGGGGTAGTATGTTTGATGCATCATCAGGGCCAGTGATAAGAGCAGTGTCTAATGGCTTGGTTAGCAACGTGGAACCCCTATTTTGCAATTGTGAGCAAAATCACAATCTGGCTTGATTTGCCTGTGGTTGCATGATGGTACGTTGTATTTCTTGGTCACCAAACAATGTCTAACCAAAAGGGGATATTTGGGCAAATAACATGGTGAAGATTTATTTACGTTGTAACTACAGTTGGATTGGGCTGTTTGTTTCATTTTCTGGTCATTAAAAAAAAATCAGCCTGATTTACTTCTGAAAGCTGTCTGATCTAAAACATTAAATACATAACACTATTCTGTATCTATGCTTAGGAAAGCATTTCCATTTAGTTTATTTGAAAGGGACACCTCAGTAGTCCTTATCTCTATATGATGCAGATATACTTGTTAGGCTATGTACTTTACAAGTTTTTGAAATTGTTACTTGGAAGTGACACCATGCTAATATTAATACAGAAGATTCTTAAGGGGAACATAAAGATAAAACCAGAAACTTTTCTTTTGGGTTTAATGGAAAAAGACTTGGAACTTTGATGTTATACATGTTGATGGCAGCAAGATTACTTTATGCACAAAAATGGAAGAACACTTTAATCCCCACAATGGATGAATGGTTACAAAAGCTGGAGGAGTTAGCAGAGATGGCTAAATTGACTGCTTTGATAAAAGAAAAGAAAAACAAGTACTTTTGTTTCTACTTGGAAACCACTTCTGGACTTTCTGCTTGAGGTGGAAAAAATGAAACATTGATTTTAGGCTTTATTGATTAGATAGATCTGTTGTTATAAAAATGGCTAGTAAAAAAAAAAAGAGGTTTGATGTTATTTCTTATTCTGCTTTACCAAAGGGAGTTGAAAGCCAATGCTTTTTCTTTCTTTTTTCCTTCTTCTCTACACTTTTCTCTTCCCCTTTCTCTTCCCTATTTTTCTTATTATTTGCTTTTGTATTGTTGTATTTTATATTATATTATAAAAAGGAGTGATCTATTTAAAAAAAGAAAGTGACACCATTCTATGGTAGCTATATACCGGTAATCTTTTGACATGACTTTTGACTGTTTTAACCTATAATAGAATATTTAGTAAAAAGAAATACAGTTTTTGCCTGTAAAAATGATTTAAAGATACACATTTTATATTTAAAAGCTCAAGAAAAACCTTAAAGACTGTTGGAGTAATTCTTCAAAAAGTTCAAGTTAGCTTAGTTAAGCTAATGGGTTAACTAACAAACATAAAATATATATTTTTAATTATAAAATTGTTATTTGTACTACCATAACTAGTGAAGCAGTTGAAGATTTCTCCAAAATTTATCATTGTAATTATATCGTTCTGGATAGGATGAATTCATTTACTTTGGCATTCTTTTCCTAATTTTTACTATAATTTAACTTGATGTGAGCATGTTTCAGCACCTTTAATTTTGGGGAGAGTGCAGAGAGAAGTGAATAAATGCAAGAAAAATATGTCAACTTGGATTTTCTCAGATTTCATTTATTTTATTACTGCATTTGGCTATTCATATGATTCACTTAAAAAAAAAACCTTTCCAAAAAATACTTTGGTTTAATTTCATTAATATGTGAGTTTTCTCAAATTACTTTTAATCTTCAAAATATGTTTCCAATCATCATCATCAACATTATGTTAAATAACCACACATTAAAAAAAACAACCAGAAGTGCTGTAGTCAATTTCCCATTTTGCAAGAATGGTAAAAAAATATATATTCAAAAGCACTGGGCTGACTGAGTTTATGTCAGTGACTTGCATGCTGTAATGTCTTATTCAGCAGTTGTTCTTAATGGGTGGAAGGGAAGAATTTTAATTGATCCTCTGTAGTCTGCGTCCCAAGATCTGTTTCAGCAGCTGAAAAAGAAAGGGAGACCAACAAGAAGTTGTCCAACCATAGAGACTCTACAGGACCAGAGCATTTTTTAATAAATAAAAGCAGATCATGTCCATAAGTGCATGAAAAGCCAGCGTGATCTAGTGGTTAATGCACCAGGCTAAAAACCAGGAGACAATGAAGCAAATAGCTTACAGGTGATCTTACAGATTACAGATTGAGCCAGTCTTGCTTTCTCAGTCCTAGGAAGGAGCTAATGGCAAACCATTCTTTTGGGACTGCCATTTTGACTTTTTTGACCAACCCTGCAGATGCCATTGGCCAAAAGGTTGAGAAGGAAAATAGTTTTAGATTGATACCAGTGTTCTTAATTTCATCATGGAAAGACCTTCATGTCATGACCAAATACTCTAGATCACAGGGTTTCAAATTCAAGGCCTGAGGGCCGCATCCACCCTGCAGGGTGCTTAAATCTGGCCTGCAGGGCCTGCCTGGAAATAGCAGAGGACCAGCCTGCGGTGCCTCTGGCAGCCAAAATGGGGCACAGGGAGGCCGTGAGCACCCTCGCACCCCATTTTGTTTGGCAGGGTCTGCAGGAGACGTCCATGCCATCTCCCCCCAAAAGCCAGCCCACAGAGGAGAACTACAATGCTGATCCAGCCCTCGAAGAAATCCAGTTTGGTATGCCTGTTCTATTTGGTTAATGGAGCCACGGTATTCAGATTCCATTTTGCAGGTAGTTAATTTGTCCATTCTGTTTTCACCTTGCACTGAAAGAAAATAAAATTGATTTTTTTTAAAAAAAGAAAAAGAATCTGACATGATTTCAGACACTATTATATTTAAAGAAGTCTGCAGCTGCTCCATACATAAATCACCTTATTAATCAAAAGTTATGACTCAGGCACATTCCTCTGGTCACTTGCTAATCATTTAAAATGTGAAAAGAGTATTATCTTGAGAGATGAAAAATGCAATAAGATGTTGGTATATTTTAATGAATTGTTACAAGCTTGCTTTATAACATATGAATAATTGTAAGGCACCACCTTTGATTTGAGCAAAACAGTAAATAACATCAAATAAGGCTGTTCAGAAACTTTAGTAAATATCTGAATTTTATATCCTATTCAGAGTACAGTTATTGTAATCACAGTCCCATTCCCAGCCAAGTTAACCCTGGATATACAAATCAAGGCCCTGTTTTTATTCCTTTATACTTATTATTTTCACTTTGGTAAAGAAACTATGTTAAAATTTTAAATGGGTGTGGGGGAGGGTAACCTATAGTCCAAGGATTCTAGGCAGTGGTGGGATTCAGCCAGTTCGCACCACTTCGGGACAACTGGTTGTTAACTTTCTGAGCACTTTGGTGAACTGGCTCTTGGAAGAAATTTTTAGGGCAGAGAACCGTTCTTAAATTATTTGCAAAGGTGGGTTCCTACTGGTTCGGACCAGTTCTACCAAGTAGGTAGTAGGCCGCTGATGACATCATGGAGCCGGTTCTACTGCGTGGGCACTGACATCTTAAAAAAAAAAAATTCGGGGAAAAAGTTTTTTTTGAATTTTTCAGCTTTTTTTCTTCTGCACATGCGTAGAAGCCAAGTTTCTGACACTGTGCATGCGTCACCATCTTGTTTTCGGCCTTTTTTTAGGGGGGGGGATTTTTTGACTTTTTTTTCTTCTGTGCATGCATGTACCCATGCAGTGCGGGAGGCAGCGAACTGGCGGTGAGGTAAGTTAGAACCCACCCCTAGTTATTTGAATCCCATCACTGATTCTAAATAGTCATAGATATGTTTTTTTACCCTTAAGCTGCTGGTCTATGACTGAATAAAGCTTGATTTTGATTGATTTTACCCTCAGAAAACTCCCCACCATATAACATAGATAAAAAATATTCATTCTAAAGACAGTTATGCAATATCACTGTGCTTTTGTGGTCATAAAAAAAATAGAGCCTCCAATCAGAAGAACAAGTCCCTAGTCTGAATATTTACCTAGCAGATTGAAATATAGAATAGAATAGAATTCTTTATTGGCCAAGTGTGATTGGACCCACAAAGAATTTGTCTTTGGTGCATATGCTCTCAGTGTACATAAAAAGACAAGATACATTTGTCAAGAATGATAAGAATGAAATATTGTTCTGCCATAACAGTGAAATCTTATATCTTAAACATCTTAAAGATTGTATTTGTATATATTTGTATTACTGTAAAGCCCAATAAATGACACAAGATGTAGTTGTTACTGTTGCTCTTAATTGCTTTGTTTTAAGTGCTTTGGATAAATATTCCTGTATTTGGATACTTTTATTGCTGCTGTGCCAACCAGGTATAAAGTAGGTTAGATGGCAGAGTTTTCTCTCTTGCTTAATATGGACTAGAAACTTCCAACTCTGTTATTCTGTAAACCATACAATAAACAGTTAGGTACACTTAGCCTAATGAAGAGAAGGGCTCGGGGTGACATGATAGCAGCCTTCCAATATTTGAGGGGCTATCACAAAGAAGAGTGGGGTCAACCTGTTCTCCAAAGGTAGGACAAAAAGATGGAAATTAATCAAGGAGAGAAGCAAGCTAGAATTAAGGATACATTTCCTGACAGTGAGAACAATTAATCAGTGCAAAGGCCAGACATTCACTGGAAGTTTTCAAGAAAAGATTGGATAACCATTTGTCCAGAATGGCATAGGGTCTCCTGAATGAGCATAGGGTTGGACTAGAAGACCTCCAAGTTTACTTCCAACTCTATAAATCTTTGTTCTGACCACTTTCTTTTCCCATTTCTGAGTAGTAAAAGGGGAAAGTAAAAGAGTCCCTTAGAGATTGAGAACCTTCCATATGTTATGTCATGTTTATTTTACTTTATTTTTTCTTTGTATATGTCTTTTTATATGTTGTTTTTTTAAATGTAAATACCCGAATAAAAACTATTTAAAAAAAAGAGAACCTTCCATATTCAATATTCTCTCCCTCACACCACACAATATTACTAATATTAACCCAAAGTTATTGCCTGGAACTTTGGACTGGATTTCCATATATCTTTAGAAGAAGACCTGCACTATTTTCATTAAATCTGAGGCAGAGCTACTCTGGAGGGAAGATTGAAACTTAAAAAGGCATTTTCCAGTAGTTGAAGCTTAATTGCAACACCCCAGGGAAGCAATCCACAAAGAAAAACAGGACCTCTTTTGAGAGATTGGAGCAGTATAATCAGGATGGCTGGTTAAATGAAATTGGCCATGGACAATGTCACTTGGAAAGAACTATCTGATAAATGCATTTTACATCCCTTTACAGCCACGGTGATGCAGTGGTTAGAATGCAGTACTGCAGGCTACTTCTGCTGACTGCCGGCTGCCCGCAATTTGGCAGTTCAAATCTCACCAGGCTGAAGGTTGACTCAGTCTTCCATCCTTCCGAGGTGGGTAAAATGAGAACCCAAAGAGTTGGGGGCAATATGCTGACTCTGTAAACTGCTTAGAGAGGATTGTAAAGTGGTATATAAGTCTAAGTGCTATCGCTAATATTACCAAAATATAGGTAATTAAGTTTATGCAGCGGCGAGCACCCTACAATCTGAGGGTTGCATGTTGTCTCATTTTTCTGGAATGCTTAGAACCCGTTTGAAAATTTTTGTTGAAATTTGGAAACGGTGTTCTGCCATCCTGAAGCAGGAACACGCACAAAAAGTAGAATTCACTCTTCAAAGCGGGCCTAAGATATCTTAGAATAAAGCAAAGAAATCAGCAAAAGTCTTCCCCATATCCCAGGAACATCTCTGAGTACCTCTTGTGTCCACCCATGTGGCGTTGTCATTCTGCTCACTAAGGTCTTACCGTAGCTCCCCCAACCGAAATGGGGAAAGTTGCCCGGTGCTGCTCTCTCCAAATCGAGAACAGAGAGAAAAACATATTTCCCTTGGGAAAAAAACCCATTAGTTGTCTTTGAAATAATTCTAAATCACAAAACCTGATTGCCATTAAACATTGCATTGCTAAAGTGACAAACCATACTTTCTGCTAGCAGCAGGGCCTTACCATACATTTTATAAGAGTAAGAAGGGATTGCTTAGACTAAAAAAAAAAGCCCAATTAAAATAATAATTGTGTTCCTTGTAGCCAACAAGAAGAATAGAAAGGCATTCATGAGTCACACTTAACAAGTCTCTAGTCTCTAGTCCTAAATTAATCTGTTGCCATTGTGACTGATGTCTATTGATACCTTTATCCCCCATGATAGATCCTTCTAGCTTTCCCTTGTTCAGTTTGGGAAGAGCTAGAGGTTACAACTGGGAAACATTAATTATTATTGCCAACTTCAGATGTTCAAGTTATAACCAAGAATGTAAAGTTAAAATCAAAGAGGGGAAGAACACTATTGGGTGATTTTATTCTCAAAAAATTTAGCAAATGAATCACAGTGCTCAGTTGGACCAATGATTATCACTTCTACTTGTAAGGGACAGGTTATTCTGCAAAGAGCTTCTGGATAAAAATCTGTGGACATTAAAATTAAAACAATTTAAATTTCAGGTATCACATTCAATATTCCAATGTTTATGCCTTTAACACAACATGTTGTATACTTTATTACAGTGTGATTTGGAAACATGCCCATCCCGTTTCATGTCAAGTAGCATTATGAAAAGTGCACGAAAAATAGAAGTAGCAATAAAAAAAAAGTAAAGGTGTAATGTAGCCAAAACAATTTTATATAATAATTTACAATATAACTTGCCATACATTTCTGTCTTTGCAAACAAACGTTTCCTCCACCAGGTTCCTCCACTGATTGACAAGTTGCCTTTTGTTTCTTCAACTTCTCACCTTTCTGATTATCTCCATCTAGTCATGACTCAGTTTTTCCCTTCTATTCATTCTTCCTTTATATATTTACTTTGCGATTTGATCTTTATTCGTTCTTTTGACATATTGAAGCCTTCTCAATGTACTTCTGTCAATCTGAGTCAATCTGTTTTTTTACATTTTCTTCATTCCTTTCTTTCTTGGATGATAATTTTTCTTGTTTTATCACACAGGACCCCATTCATACTGCATTCAATTTTTCCTGGCATAGCCAACTCTTACTTTTACCTGGCAAAGTTGGCCAAAACAGTTCTTAGGCTTAGCCATTTTCATTTGCTATAACAAGCTTTCCTTTCTTAAACAGACCACATATTACTCATGATCTTGTATTAACATTAGCACATATTATAATTTTCCCTGCCATTTCCCCATCTTTAATACTCATTTCTCTAGGGTACATACATTCAGCTGTTCTGTTTCAGTTTTCTACTATTTATGTATAGTTTGCAATTATTCGCTCAGTTCTGCCTGGCCAATTTAACTGCCCCACTCTCTGATACTGGTATATTCATCTTCAAATGCATATTTCTCATGATATTATCCAATCTAACATTTTCTATATGTTGTTTGACTTCACATACACAGTATACTTCACAGTATACTATAAAAGTGCACACATATTCATGTCCCTTACTAACACACCTCTGACATCACCACATACATAAAGATGTATTTTTTATGAATACATTAAATAACCAAAGTGGTCTATTTGCTAAATGTTAAACCATTCACTAAACATTCTAGATATGCTCACCTGTTGCACTGCCATCATATAACACTCTTTTCACATTGATTAATCAACATTCAAATTCATATTTACATGAAACATTCCAACATTCAAGCTTATTCACTTTATCATACACATTCTCTAAACCAACAAATGTAGTACATTTCATACATTTTTGAATGATCTTCCTGTCTCCTTTTTAAAACTTAAAAAAATATATCAAATAAGTGCTTTATTTGTGGAGAAAAAGCATTACCCTTAGCTTCAGTGAGACAAAACCAAGTAAAGATCCTACTTTGGGTTACAATTATAATGCTATTTACCGTATTTGGTAAATGAGGTTGCTAGGATTTTAATAGTCTCACAAATAAAGTCTCCTGATAGATTTATAAGAGGCCATCAAGATTTTGAAAATATTAACATTTTGATTCAAGTGCTTCCTTTAATTCAGCATAGATAGAATTCAGCAGATAGTATATCACTTCAGATGCTAACAAAGTTTTGATAGCCTCTCCTGGAAGTAGATTTTGATTCATTGGGTTGACTTTCTTCTAACATGCTTTATTTAACAACTAAATCACATATAAATACTTATAGTATGTGTTTGATTTAGTTAAATTAATGTGATAGTTTTAATTTGCTATTGGAATCTCTTATTATTACAAATTCTAAAGGAGGCAGAAGATACGGTTTATTTTGCAAATACGTTATTATGATTTATAGATTAATGAGAAACTTCTTTAATTAATCTAATTTCATTAATGAAGTTGATATTTTATCAAATGAATTTAGAAGCTAGAGTAAATCCGATTTGATTTCTTTGAGTATTAGTAATAATTCTGACATAAATAGAGATTGAACTGTTCTGAATTTCTTGCTATCTTGCTTTAAAGCTCTCAATTTGAACTTACCTCTATTCACAAACAAAATATTACTAGACCTCACTGCATGTCCATTTATATAATTGGTCAGATCAAAACTGTAACTTTAGATTTTTAGATTTATTCGTTTATCTCCTTCCTCTTCCTATTCAATACCTTGAATAATTTAAGTTTATTCTTAAAGCTCCAAGGGATGGACCTGGAGCAAAACGTAGGGAAGAAAAGAGGAAATTAGCTTGCTGGTCAAGGTAAAAACAAAGCAGTTTGGTCTTAATTCCAACAGGCTGTGCAACTATATATTGTAATCTCAATCTTCCTTATAAAACCTAAAGACAACTTCCCAAGCTCCATCTAAGGCAACATATCAACAGTTCTTGTTCAATTTAATGGATAGAGAACAAAGAAGTAAAGAGTCAGTTACAATTTCTTTGAGTATCTGAGAGAAATTTAATACTAGGTTTAATATCATTGCCATCAAAATCATCATCATCATCATCATCCTATGGAGATTCTCAGTCATCCATGTTATGGTTGTCCCAAAGGTGCTTTCATTCAGAAGGCAACTGGTTTTTCTTGTTTGGCTAGAAGATGTCTCACTTTTCACTCAAGAAGCTTCTTCAGTTATGACTGAAAAATGGAGAATGGAAGTTATTTATATTTCTTATTAGCACTCTTTCGGAGAGTCATTGAGGCCACTTGGAGGCTATCTGTGCCCTCACAGTCACATGAATCCTATAGTCTGCAATTATTTTTTCTGGAAATCCTTTCATACACAGGCAACGGTGTGAGGTGCCGCTTGTAGGACATGGCCATACCACTCTAGGCATTTCTCCTGCATTTTCTCAGGTATTAGCGCAATGCCCATTTGCTTCCATTCTGTATCATTGCTGGCATGTTAAAGACAAGAAACACCTAACGAGAAACATCTATCGTTTATGCCTTTAGTGGATTGACTATGGATTGTGTTGTGTTCTATTGTCTCCCCCATATCTCCCCAGGCATATCCTGATGTCTTTCCCCATATCTCCCCAGGCATATCCTGATCACCCATTAAGGGTAATCTCCTCCATTTCCATCTGTATACAGTTCATGCCCGTTGCTGGTTGGCTAACTAGCAACGGGGGTTAACAGCCAATGTAATTGTGTGCCTACAAGCCAGGGGAATCCCATAAAAGAGGGTTCCCCTGGCCCAGAGAGTTAGTCCGGATTCATGTTAGACCTGTGCTAATAAACCGAGAGCTGACTGTCACTCGACTCGTGTCTTTACTACTGCGCGATCAAACAGTGGGCTTTCCCACACTTGCACCTAGCCATGATGGAAACTTAGCCTGACACCTTTTGTTTGTTGTTTTTGTCCTTTTAACCTGTCTTAGCTCAGGAAAACACGCGCTCCTCCTTTAGCAGGGCTAAAGTGATGTTTCTGCCCTGCCCGTCCCCCTCTTATTTCGGTACCATCTAAAAGAAGACTGTCCTGCTTTACCTTGCACTACCTTGAAGGAAGTCAGGTGACTGTAGCAATAGGGATCAGAGCAGTAGTGAAATCCAATTTTTTTTACTACCAGTTCTGTGGGCGTGACTTGGCGGATGTGGTTTGGTGGGCGTGGCAGGGGAAGGATACTGTAAAATCTCCATTCCCGTCCCACTCCTGGGGGAAGGATATTGCAAAATCTCCATTCCCACCCCATTCTGGGGCCAGCCAGAGGTGGTATTTGCCCGTTCTACTACTCATAATTTCCACTACCGGATCTCCGAACTACTCAGAATTTCCACTATAGGTTCTCCAGAACCTGTCAGAACCTGCTGGATTTCACCCCTGGATCAGAGGCAATAAATGTGGGATAGGAGGAATCAACAATGGGAAGTTTCATCTGATAGAGTTTTCTTCAGAGTGGGAGATGGGTGGATGGAACTCAGCGGTGGAGAAAGGATCTACTTTCAACCTGCTCCTTTTTGTTTTGTTTTTTAACATTTGAAAAACAAAACCATAGACATTTTGGGTATCAGGTCCCATCAACTTCAAAAACTTCAAAAAAGCAAAGGCAAGGGCCTGCAGGACCTGTAATCCAAAACATATGAGGCTCTTGTTATAACTTCTGGGACTTGCTTAAACTTTGTTAACTGTAATCATCAGTGTTGCTTTTAGAACACCAGGAGACGATGAGGCGTCTTCTCGAAATGAAGTGCTGGCAAGGGTGATTCGCAGCAGCTACTCACTTCAGAGGAATGGAAATTATGCTAAGGAACCTGGTTGTGCAATGCTCACGGCTCAGTGAGAGACGTGCTTAGATTGGAAGTTATAGCTGTTGATAACAACCAAGCTGGAGATGTTCCTAGAATTGTATTTGGGTGGTGAATTGGAATGATTGGGAGATTCTTTAGTGAGTGAAATAACCTCTGGATAACAGCTGGGATGGCTGACTAGACGGAACACCCATGCTGTGGTTTAGCCTAGACTCCTAATGGGACAAGTTAAAGACAGTGTTTCTTCTTAGGGCACTGATCCCAGATTTCTCAATCTCCGTGACTCCAGGCTCTTCCTGTTGATCTTCCTGAATTAATGGAGACAAGTTAATCCCTACTTAGACAGTGAGACTCATGCATGGATGCCCACCCTTCCTTTCCAATTCACTTAAGGCAGGAAAGATTTGAACTGTCCATGTTTTATAAGAATCGTTGCAAATTTACAATGAACTATGCAATGCATAGCGGGGAAATTTGTGACCAGGCAGTCTAAGGAACGCTATGCCCTTGCACTCCATTTTAAATACATTATCTTTAAACTGACTGCAGCAAGTGGCAGAGCCTACTTGATCTTGGTTGACCTAAAAAAGCTGATCAAGGTTGGACCTGGATAATTTGCATGGAAGATCTCTGGGAAATTCCAGGGCTTAGACAAGATAAAGTCAAGCAAACATCCTGGAAGAAAGCGACGGCAAATCACTTCTACATTGTTACTTTAAAAAATACACACGTGTTCAGATGGCTACCAAGAGTCAAACTTGACCTTAGGGTTCCTTTGTGTATGTGTGCCTTTGAATTGGTGTTGACTCCTGGAGACTGTCTGGATAAGTCCCTGCAGTTCAGAGGTGTGTTCCTAACAGTTCAGACCGATTCTACCGAGTAGGTAGTAGGCCTCTGGTGACATCACAGAACTGGTTCTGCTCCGTGGGCGCCGCCATCTTTTTTTAAAAAATTTATTTGGGGGGAATTTTTTTTGAATTTTTTTCTTCTGCGCATGCACAGAAGCTGAGTTTCAAGCACTGCACATGCATCGCTATTTTGTTTTTGGCCTTTTTTTGGATTTTTTGGGGGCTTTTTTGTACTGCGCATGTGCACGCCCACGCAGCGTGGGAAGCAGTGAACCAGTGGCGAGGTTAGAACCCACCCCTGCTGCAGTTTTGTTGGCAAAGCTGTTCAGAAGTGCTTTGCCATTATCTTCTACTTGGGGCTGAAAGAGAGTAACTGACTCAAGGTCATCCAGCTAGTTTGTACATAAGGCAGGATTTGAATTCACCATCTCCTGGTTTCTAGCCTGATGCCTTTACAACCACCAAATTGGCTCTCTTTATCTTTACCTTTATTTTATGTCAGATTTGGATAACCCTTCAAAGTAAAGGGTCTTTCAAACAGGAGGCTAAATATTGTGTAATGGGCTCCTCTTTTTCATTTCATTGGGACCTTGTATAAAATCATTTCCCATAAATTGTTCTTCTGGTTTTATTAATACATCCAAGTATGTATCAGCCAAAATCAGTATTTTTATTAAATGATCTCTAAATCCTGCAGTTTGAGCTACTCCCTTGGCTCTTATAAGCTTCCATTTCAGGAAAGTACATCCAGTTATATTCATTTTAATTGATGAAAGCTTCCATCAATATCTCTAATCTCTCTAATTCCCCAAGTTTTGTATCCTTCCTGACATCACTGGTTAACATTCTGCTCTGGGCAGCTTATTAGTACAGATTCATTTTATGGGAGTTCATTTGCAGGGTAATGTTTTGCATGAAATGGATGTTAGTGTTAGATCCTCTGTTTGCAGGAATCAGTGCTCAATACAATCTTGTAAGGAAGCCCCTATCTTCCCACCCCATTTACAGACATTGTGTGAATGGAGCAAACTGGTCAAATAACTCCTTCTTCAGTCCCTGGATAACAAGCAATACCATCAGTGGCCAGTTGGAGTGCACAAGTATCTCTAGATCAGGGCTGTCAAACTCGTGGCCCGCGGGTTGGATACATCATGTGCTGGCCACATCCACGCCTGGTTTAGTGAAGGTAGGAAAAGTCCCGATAGCCGTGATGCTGTGAGTTTGATATCCCTGCTCCAGATGAATGTTATCCTCACAAGGTAGTCCAGACAAGAAGCATAACCAGGCGTACTCTGCTCCATCTTTATTTTAAGATTACATTAACTGAATCTTGCAAGACTGTATGTATCCCCCTCTTCTTTTATTCTATGGTAATCTAGGGAGGGTCCCTTCTGAAATATTTCCCCTGCCCTCACTCATTCTATGAACCGAGACATATTTTATCTGCTGGTTGTCCAGTGTGCATCTCTTCCCACTGTCTTCCAAGGTTATTCTCTAGTCTATAACATTACACTGGATTGCTGAGTGAACAGGAGAACAGGTAACTGTTACCCTGATTTCTCATTAAAAGTTGTCTCTAAAGAACTGCGCCCATTTGCATCAGTAATGTTCAGCCTTGGCAGAATTTACATGTTCTTTCCCCTAACACACTCCAGATCTTTAGTTTTAATAAACCTTGCTCATCATAGCCACAGACTAGACTACAACTTTATTCTTCCTGGCTCTCAATTTTCAATAGGCCGGGCATGCTTTTCATTCAAATATAATTTTCACATCTGTTCTGTTTCATTTCTGCCCTTAAACTACATCCGTATTCTGTCTTGTTTTTCTGGTCTTACTTCTAGCCTCAGATAATCCTTCCCCAGAAACAATTTCCTTTCCTATCTTGCCAGGCCTTGTCAGTAATTCTATCCACCAGGGATTTTGTATCAACACTGACCACTCACACTTTTATGAGAATTGGACAAAGGAAGGGGGGAAAAAAGACATTAATGGCTGTTGGAGTCCATGGTTGTGCTTCTCCAACTCTCCTCATAAATGAGAGCTCGTATAAACCTTACGTTCTCCTATGATCCTTAAACATTTAGAGTTTCTCATTTACTATAAACATGTTCATCTCCACTAAAGCACGAATAGCATTAAGTGGAATAGTTAAAATGTTTGGAGGTCTGGTGTTAGTCTACAATGGCTGGTTTTCTTCCTCCCACACTTGCATTTCATCCTTTTTAGTTCTGCTTGTGTTTTTTTCTGGATAAATAGCGAGCAACAAATCGAATATTACCGTACTAGCCTCACAACATTTACTCCAAATGCTAAATAAATCAACTGTCTTCTCATAATTCTGCATAATTTCCCGTTCAAGGAATGACAGATGAATCAGACCTGATAATATCTGTGATCTTCAGTCAGAAGAGACTTTTTATTTGTCCCGAATGTCAGTGAACTTTAAAAAATGAAGCTGAATCTTCAAGCTTTGTGGCAGTTCTCCCCCCCTCCCACTCCAAGTCAAGTGGGAAGGCAGGAGGGTTCACCTTTGCCCTTTGCATACAGCTCGCTGGGAGGATTAATGTGCTCTGCTGAGCATCTGATCAAGGTGTAATCACCAGCATGATAAATGAGATTATGGCTTTGATTTTGCAGCCTCTCTCTTTGGGACCGTAGGTTGAAAAAAAAAATGTTGGCTGAAAAAATTGAAATCAAAGTCTTACGTACTGTAGGTAACATAAACAAAGTCCGTTATTGTGTTGTTTTGGTGAAAGTCATTCTTTTGATAGGGAACTCTCTTGGTAGATTAATCTGCCTCACTTTTCCTGTCTGCAGATGCAAAATGTCCTTCTGAGTGTGGTATTGTGGTGAAAGGATTGGAGTAGGATCTGAGCAAACCCAGGTTCAAATGCAATGTCATCTCTGCAGGCTTGGTTGGATAATTTGGGGGCCAGGCATTTCCCTCAGTCCAAAAGGTGCTTGTTGTTGTTGTTGTCAGAAAAGCAGGAGAATGTGGTGTTATACAAGACACTTTTTGCTTCTGCAGGAAAAGTAGGATCTAAATCTGACTAATAAAAGCCACACTGGTTGAGTTTCGTCAAATACCAAATGTGCCTCATATGGCTATCTTAACATATGATCATACAGAAGGCTGTTAGCATGTAGCTGTTTGGAATACACTTTTTTTTCAACTTTACAGAATTTTTTAAAAGTGCAACTAAGAAAAAAGAAAAACAAACTTTAAAATATTGAAAATTTTCACAAGCTATGTAAAACTGAACACATATTTTCATAGTTATAGTAGATTAATTCTATATATAAAGGTACTGCTATTTTGATTTTTTAAAATTAAAGTCTACTGTTAAGAATAGCTACAAATCACAAATCAGAATAAATAAATATGAATTTTTACCTAATTTAAGAAAGTCTATCTTTATAATAAACAATCAGGCAAGATTTAAAATTTAAAAGCTTTATATTAAGATAAGCTCCTTTCAGCTGTAATTTCACTGAATGTGCAGAGTTACAATCCATAAATAGTTCCAGGATAAGTTTGTTCCATTTTCAGAGTTGTTTTTAAATCCTACGTTATTTTGGACATCGAAAAATACCCTCACAGTATAATTATTAAAGGACATCTTTTGACTTCAGTGATTGCTAGTTCAATTGGCAAATTACATTATGTATTTCTAGGCAAAAGCTCTGTAATGAATAGAATAGAATTCTTTATTGGCCAAGTGTGATTGGACACACAAGGAATTTGTCTTTGGTGCATATGCTCTCAGT
>JANHFT010001569.1:123411-134631 GCA_032467955.1 Pseudoxenodon macrops
CTGTTTCTCCATTTCCCATCCAAGGAAATATAATATTCTGCCTCCTTTAATATTTCCCAGGATATTTCATTTTCTAGAGAGGGGTGGGTGGGTGCTAACTTCCTTCAATAGCTTTTTCAATGGAGGTTACTTGCTGCAGCATTAAGGTTGATAATCAACCACAACACCCCAAATATATATTCCAGAGATTTTTCTAATAAACTGGAACATTGCCAATGGAATTTCTTCATATCATTATGGTTTGATTTTATAACTCTACCTTTTATATCTGAGTAATTTTTTCTTTAAGGCACATTTTGATAGCCCCTGGAAAAGGGGTTTTAATAACCTTGGGATATATAGCATTTCTCTAACTGACCTTAGAGGATAATCTCTGAATGGTGGGGGAGGAAATCTACTCTTCAGATCTCCTCTCCTCCTTGCCAGTCTTTATGGAGAACTCTTTCTCATATGAATTAAAAGTCCCTTGAGGGGACATAGCAAGATGGAGTGGATTGATGATTTAAGACTCCCCAACAAAATTAAAGAATTTCAACGAATACTCGAAACATTTAAGCCAATCCTAAATCTTGAGATAGAGAGCAGTTAATATTCTTTCTCCCTGCTCTTCTATCCTGTTAGTTGGTAACCAGAAAGTTTTGAACTTGCCATAATATTCCACCAGAATAGTAAGAGAGCTCTGTTTGTTCATTTATGAAATTTATTTGCAACCCATTTTGTATCCAATGACTCTAGGGAGGACTTATAAAATGAAAACATTGAAAAACATTAAAATGTTCCATTGTAAAAACTGAGCAGGTAAAATAAATTAATATAAAATTATTACATTTATTCGGTAATATCCAGAAATGGTCTAATGTAACATTGTGCTTGATGAAGAGACCCACAGGACTTAAAAACATGTTCCACAATATTGGCTGGGCTGAAGAAAGGTATTGCCTGACCAAACATGTCAAGATCTTTCTTAGAACTAGCACTGTTTACGTTATTCTGTGTTGAACAAAAATGTTTCAAACGTTATTTGGAACCCCTCCCAAAAAATGATAGTACAGACAGTACAGAATTGTTTGTACAGACTGCACCTCAGACAAATGTCAGTAGTTCTTCACAGGGATTTTATCCCAACACCATGATATCTATCTCACCCTCGATTCTTATGCCATGCTGTCCTATCTGTTTTCTGAAACTGTTTTCCCTCAGTATATTCTATCCCGTCCCCCTCCGTGTCTGCTTTCAGAGATATGGCATTTAATTTCCCCATAGGCTATCACATAAAAGAAACAAAGTCTTTGGCTGGGACTGCATGTGGCAAAGCAGCACCTCTTTTAAGAGCCACAAAGGCTGCTGGTATTGAGACAGAAGAAATGGGGGGTTAGGGCAAGAAGAAGGTGAATTCTTCTGGGGAAGTTTTAAGATTGGGTAGAAAATAGTTGAATTCATTTATTAAAGTTTTATTTTCAGTAAAGGAAAGTAAGTTTGCATATGCCCAAGCATTACACTTTAAAAAAAGAAGAAGAAGAAATATGCTGTGGCTTAGTCATACAGAGAAAATGAATGAGGTTTTAGCTTGAAAGGACAAAGTTAGTGTATAAAGCATGTGTGGATTTGTGGAAGCAAAGCTATAAATTAGGGAGAGATAGAGTGAGTGGGGTTGGTGTAAATGAATTGCATCTATTTGTTTTTCTTATCTTACAACTTTAATTCATTTGGATGACTCTTATTCCTTTTCTGTGCTTTGATAATGTTGCTTATCCTCAACAGGAATGGTGTGATATGTGTATATGGGCATATGTGTACGTATATTAGATTTAAAACAGAAAAAAACAAATATGGGCTAAAATTATTGTAATAAGTTGTTTTGAAATAATTTTATTCTTTTAAAATGTTTCTTTGCTCATTCAACTTTAGTTACTTATTCGTTAGAATTGGAAAAATTGCTCCAATCAAACAAGGGTCTGAGCAATTTACTATCCCTACATACAGTAATTAAAATGATATAAATACCCCCACAAAAATCTAAAATATTAAACTACCCCTGATTAATAACTGGCATCACACTCTTCGCAATTCCTTTCCATCACCAAATCTTGTGGAAGAGCCAGGTCAACAAAAATGTTCATAAATGTAAGGAGGCACTACTCTTATCTTAAGGGAATATTATTCTATAGGAAAGTGGGAGGGGGACAAGAAGCCTTATCTTGAGATCCCTGATGACAATTTTTCTTCAGAGATAGGATCTGAAAGATGCTTTCCCTCATAGATCTCACAGGATGGGTAGTTTCCACCTAGAGCAGATGGTCTTAGAGCTACCCAGGACCAAAATAGTAGAGAGCTTTAATGATAATAACCAGGATCTTGAATTTATATCAGTCAATACGGCTCCTGGATAAGTCTAATCAAGCTGGTAGCTATCTGGGCTGCTGTATTTAGAACCAAGTGTAAAGATGGCTCCATATTGAGTGAACTAAAACAGTCCAGTACAGATTGGAAGTGATAAGGGTATCACCTACCATCAGCAAAGCTCCCATTCCAGGAATGGCTGCAAGTGGCACTAGATAGATGAACTAGTGCAAAGTCTCTCTTGGCCAGGACCTCCTACTGCTCTTCCAGCAGATGTTGCTGATTCTAAGGGCATCCCTTGATTGTTAACTTGCTTCACCAGATGGGCTTCCTTTGGAGTAATCACCTTCCCTATCCCCTCCCATTGCCTTGCTGGGATTAAGTATCAACCTGTTTATCCACATCCAGACCCTAACAGTTTCTTGGCATCAGAACAGAATAGTAACTGCAGCTGATTGACCCAAGGTAACAGCTGTATAACGGAATATCATCCACATATTAATAATACTTCTCTTCTTGACCACCTGTCTCAATGACTATCCAGTCATCCACATTAAACAGTAAGGGAGAAAGAGTCAAACTTGCTGGCAGCCCAAATCAGAATGCCAGACAGGTCAACCTCTCTCCCTTTTCCCACTGACTGAAAGTCCCCATTTAGGAAGGAGAAGAATCCATTCAGTGTGTCCCTCACTCCCATCTCCATAGCCAGCTGAACAAGGATGAATTTTCAAACCATTCTAACATGGGCTTTGACTGTTTGCCCATAAACATGAAATATAACTGTTTTCTTTATGTTGAACAGAATATGTTCTGGCAGGAACAAAAGAACATGTTCAAATGTTCAATTTCAGATATATTGTTCTATGGATAGAAAACAGGTGAAAACATACATTGGAGGTTTACCAGTGGAAGGTAGCAAAATCTGGGTGAAGCAAGCAGATGGCACATTAAAAACCTTACTAGGAAGTGAAAATGAATGAAATAAAGAGCTTTTCTTGTCAGAAGCTAGAGATGGGTTTAGGACATGTTTATCAACCTAAGGAAGGAAAGTGACAGATAAGCAGTCAATACATGAATTAGTACTGGAGTCAGCTAATGTCTGGTTTCAAATAAAAAACAATAATTATATTCTAAAAATAGGCATTTTATCCCCACAGAGAAGGAAGAAAATCAGGTTTTGAATCATTATTTATGACAATAGGTAGCACTATTTGGTGGGTCCGCCCATCAGCTTCCTTTATTTTAAGTATTATCATTAATGCTAACAGCTGTTTTCTTTCCTGTTTTGTCCTTAGCTGTTCATCTAGAAAGAAAATCTGTTCAGAGCAGAGTGAACTGTGTACATAATCCTGAAATTTAAAAGATGGCAATTTTACTAACGACTTGTGTAACGGTGGGCATTTCCAAATTTGGTACAGGATACATCTGAAGTTGCACTGTAATTCATCAAAAATAGAAACATTCCCTCGGGTCTTTTCTTTCAAGAAGCTATACTCTTGATGATTAAGGACAAATTTCCACCATATACACAGCCCTTCATAATGTTCTCCTTTTGCAGCTGGAAAATAACTGCACTAAATATATAAAATTCAGTCAAAGTGTACAATCTGTAAATCATTTGTGAACAATGCGTAGATATAGAAAACCCTAGACGTCTTAGTGCATATGACTGACTGCATGACACACATATCTACAGTTATAAGACACATTTTTGACCTGTTCTTTAAAAATATATCAATGTCTAGATTGAAATCCAAAATAATTTTTTTAATTTTCCATCAATGAAAGTGCCCTATTCATCTGACTGATAAGGAGGAGAAACTTTCACTATCTTCTTTTCAGGATTTCTATAGGTAAGAAAATAATCTTCTTTACACAGAAGGTTCTTTTTCATTCTAGATTACAGGAAATTACATAATGGGTTGAAGTTTCAACTCCAACTGAATGTTTGACAAAAGCTTTCTAATATTAAGAACAGTTTAAGAATGGAACCAATTAGCCAGAGAAATGGCAGGCTTCCCTTCGCTGGATATGCTCAAAGAGATGTTAGATAGATGTTGAGGCGCTTTAATTCAGATTTCTGCCCAGAGAGAAGGATTGTTCAACTCCATAATTACAAGATCAAAGAGAGAGAAAAGCTCTTAAAACAGCGAAAGGAAATGAGAAGGACAACATCACATAGGAAAGATGGATTCAGTCACATAATTTCTGTTGATTGCCTATTGTTTTACTGTACTGCTTAACCAAAAGTGTTAACCAACATGGTGTTTTCTGGATAGCACACATCTCATCCTCTCTCCTCCCTTGTGTATTTGAAAAACAGAGTGAAAGAGAAGGATAGGAAAAGGGGATTAAATAATTTAATGTTTTGACAAATATTTCCCAAATAGCAAAATGAAATCTAGGCAGAGAAAAGAAGGAGGAAGTCTTAGCTAAGCACAATGCATCTCTTGTACTGATCACATGTTGTGTTTCCTACAAGGTTGCTACAGAAGATTACTAGGGCTCAGATTATTTAGTATTTTAAGGGTGAAGAATAGATTTGCATTGTATTCTAATAGCAACCACTTGTTAATACAACACATATTTACTAATATGTCTCATTTAAATAAAAGGAAAAACTTCCTGCTGCAAAGAACTTTTAAAAAAAGGACCAGACTGCCATCTCTGTAAGATTTTAAGAAGAGGTTGGACAATCATTGCTCATGGATGATTACGATAACCATTGTTTATTAAATTAATTCAACTGGATAGCTTTGCATCAAACACTAAATCATAAATTAGCTACCCAAGTGGGGTCTAAACATTACACTAGAAAAATCTGGGATTGGCTTAGTGTTGTGTGACTAAACGTTTTTTTTCTTGACTTAAGCTTGATTCCTTAAGATTTATACAGACAGATGAAATAAAGTTTATACGTCTTGGCAAACAAATTGTATATGCAGCTGGTTTACCTGGGGTGTTTCTATAACTCCCAGGAGTAGGTAGCCTGGCATTTCCTCATAGTTTCCTAACCAGATGTATCCAATGGAAGAGAATATATGTAAGCCAGGGTTGAATGGGGAATCCTTGGTGCCCCCTAAGCTTGGCTGTTTGCTTGCAGACATTTCATTACCTGACTAGGTAACATTATTAGTGCTACCTACTTAATTAGGTAATGAAATGTCCACAAGCAAACAACCAAGTTTAGAGAGCACTAAGGACCACATATAATCATATATGATCAGGCTTGCTTATTTATTTATGAGATTTATTATTTATTGCTATCCAGTAATATAAGTTTTTATATTCACTTGTATCAAACATATGCATCAAAACACTGGAAGGAAACAGACCAGATTTCCCACATATGCAACATGCATTTTCTTTATTGTGAATATGAACTAACCACAATAAAGATTTGGATTGATGTAAGGAATTTGTTCAAAGACTGTCATGGCTACCTGATTTTCTAGGTCTGGGACACAAGCAATGTCCAGTTCCAAGTCCATCGCTTCTCATTCCTTAGATTTGAAGCTACTGCTGTCTTTCTCTCACATGCACACAGTTTCTCTCATACATGCTATAGGCTGGGCTGTTAAAAGAATAGAATAGATATAAAGTATGCAGAATGCATCCTTATAGTGGAGGAAGAAGGGTGGCAACCTCAAGTGAGATCCTCCACTGTGCACTTTAAGCGACTTCCAAATTCTTAAGAGAGCACACTGTTCCTCTCTAATTTCGTTTTTAAAAAGTGAACCATTAAAATGTAACCATTGCATGCTAACATCAACTGACACACCATTGCAGAGCAAAAAACACCATTACTCAAGGCAAGGAATGCTGATAACCACTAGCTTGAGCAATTTTGCAGATATATGCAGAATCCTTGTTGGGTAATCTACAAACAGCATTTGTCAGTGCAGCTCAGTTTGTTTTGAAAAGTACTTACTGTCACCTCATCTACATAGCCCAAAGATAACTATATCCAATTCTCTTCATGGAGAATCATTTTGGACTCTAATTGGCTGAAATAATGTGAATCTTTTCAGCGTCAACCATTTTTTCAGTTGAAAAATAGCTTTGCGCATTCGTAACCCAAACCTATGCCAGAAGGAAAGCTTCTGTTTGCAGACATCAGTTCTCCTTGTAGAGATGCCTGTTGTGGCCAGAGCTATATTCTGGATTGTTGAGATGCATTGAAATAACAAGATATTTTGTAGTCGAGGAAGAAGAGAAGAAAAAGAAAATATTTACAAGCGTTAAGGGTAACTACTATTGAATTCAATAGGACCTCTGGGGGGAAAAAGGCCTAATCATTTAGATAATTATCTTGGGTGTGCCTTTTAACTTTCTCTAATTTAATTTAGAGAACTCAGCTAGGTTTGGTTCTTTTAAACAGTCATTATCAGCTGCACTAGGTGAACCAGGCCAAATATTCAGTTCCAAGAAAGCTAAAACTAATTTTATTTAGACTGACTCTAATAAACAGAATCTTACAATCCTGATTGTGCTGCAATCTCTCCATCTTCTTAATAGGACGGTGAATCAGCAAGGTATATGCATGAGTTGCTTCCAAACATTAGCGGGACTTTCTGTACTTAAAATGTGCTTGAGTTCTTTTAGCCAGGCAATAGATCCCGCATATCTCTGTCAAGGACATCTTCTTTATTCTCTATAGAGATTTGGCATGAGTTATAGGGATACTCCACACACATCTAAGTTGTTTCAAAGAGATAGTTAAACCGTAACCGGAATCTGACCCTGCGAAATCCACATGCCACACAACCTACTTGGAAAGCAGGATTGGTTTTCATTTGCATACAGCCTAGTGCAAATGCTGCTTGGATTGCCCATTATCTGTATTAATTTGGCATTAAAAGAGCTTGCAGTAACAAACAAAAAATGTGTTTCCCAAAAATCTAATTCTCTCTTATCATAACCTCACCATTGTATGCTATCTTCTCCTACTTTAAAAAAAAGATTTTAGTAATTATAGATCATGTAAGCACATTCAAATATTTGTCTATTGTAAAACTGTAGTTGATTGGGAAATTATTTGCAGTTTCTATAATTAATGCCATATAAGTAATAGATAATTAAATGTAAAAATCTTGGTATTTGAAATGATATCTCACAGTAATATAAAATTAAGCTCAAAAAGGAGGGATTAGTTTATCTGTTCCTATATTTCCTTACCTCATTTTCCTTTCTCCCAATTGCTAACTGGTATTGTCTTTTCTCCCCAACTATTAGAGATTGAAGATTTGGGTTTCAACAGGACTGAAATATTGTACAGTACCATTACAAATAAATGAATGCAGTGAAAATAAAGGAAATAAATAAACCACATTTCATTCAGGAGATCTAACCACTGCCAACAACCAAGGCATTTTAGAAGGTAACAGCTGAATGTGAGAGCCCATTTTAGGATGTGTTCCTATGGTATGACAAGGAACTCTAAATCTCAGTATCTTTACTGGGATCTAAAAGGTTCTGCTTGATGTTTTGGCACAGGAGGAAAACCCTGCACTGCATTTCATCTCAGAATTCCATATACAGACTCTGCCATTCAATCCCATCGTCCCTGCTCAGTCTAACTTTAGAGAATTACTAAGCAAAGGAAGGCAAAACATGGTTTGATTAAGCATCATACAAGCATTAATGCATCTTATTGTTCCATAACTCATCTTAAACAATATCCTAACTCTTCTTGGGATGGTGGATATTCCTAATAAAAACCTGAATTGTGTGTTTGTGTGTGTGAAAGGGTGTGTCAACAGGCTAACTATCACTTCAAAGACTAGTTAGAAAATGTAAGAACGTTATACAAATTCAAAAAGAAAAACCTGCCTTGGAAGTTTTGTCGTGTCCTACACTGAGCAGTGCCACCCCAAATATACCAGGACTCTCTTTCATATAGCTTACCAGACAGCCATACTGAAATTCTCTTGTGGAGAATCATTTCTATGTAATCCCTAAGATATAACTCACTGAAATAAAATTGCTTGGGTAGAATATGCACTGGCACCAGAGTTAAAGAAAAATCCAGAACAACCCTATCTTAGGAATTAGATTAAAAACCTGAGCGAAAACAGCCATTTTGATATCTCAAGACACACTTTCCAAAAGTCAACAACAATACACGCATACAAACTACAGCTCTTTATGACTAAGAAGCAGACACCACCCCACCCAGAGGCTCATTGCCAGAAAAGCTACTAAAACTGCTTCTCTATGGTAAGAGGAGGATGACGAGACCTACGGTTCAACTTTGTTGAAGAAGTGTCGACGTAGCAGCAGTATTAGAGTTGTGATGGCCAAGAAGGTGGTGCACATGGTTCTTCCTCCATTACCAAACCAGGGGCATTATTGGGCTACTCAGAAAGCAACAGGCAGAGGGGCATTGCTGCTCTTGAACAGACTCCCTGATAGCGTGGGAAGGAGGCTAGGCAGAAGAAAAGGGGAGGGGCTGTTTTGTTCCTGGTCACCTGTGGGCTCTCCTGACCCTTTCAGAGAAGATTAGAGGAGGATAAGATGGAATTAATGGGGAGGAAAATGAGGGCACGGGCCTCTAGTCTTTCAGAGAGTACTGCTCAAGATGGACCAAGTCATGCAATGGCTCTGAGTCACAAGCTGAGAAAGCTAAAGGCTTTTTCTTCTGGGGAAAATCTCCCCTCTTCTCATTTGCACAGGATTCAAGTTCTATTCTAAGACACACACACACACACACACACACACACACACCGTCGAAACAAACACTGCTTTTGCACAACCTCAGCCGTTACAAATGCGTCATATTCTAAAATCTTGGAAAGTCTTAATCTTTCCTCGTTTGTGTGATTTGCTGGCATAAGGAATTATGTAAAATAATGGGGCGAAGGAAGAAAATATTGCATGATAAAATGTATCTCAAATCACCTGGAAATCATTTCTCCATCAATATTTTCCTCTGGAACATTATTTTGCTCAACAAATGACAGACTTTTCTAGTGCTTCTGTTTCCATGCTGTTTATCACAGTGTCACTCCTCTGGGCTGCAGCATTTCTTTCTTTCTCTCTCTCTCTCTCTCTCTCTCTCATTCTCTCTCTCTCTTTGTTGGCACATGATCTTCAGAGTTATTTTCCTCTCCACTCAATGCATTCCCTTCTTTCCTCTAATACTGCCATCTGCCCCCTTCCCCCTCCCTGATAATCTGCAAATCCTTTAGGTTCTGGCCAGCCACCTGTTCTTTTAGAGACTATTGTATTACTTTCCATGCTTTGCCTTCTTGCTGATACCCTCTTTCACAATTTCTCCAACGCCTGTCCACCTCTGTTATTTTGTACCATAAGTATTTCTTCAACAATCCCTCCTGAAAGAAACCCTTTCTGATTTGTTGTCACACGAAAGATAAAATGCTAGATAATTAGCTGGTTTTGAGCACTGTAAATAGAGAATCCTCTAATGGAAATGTTAATGCCAACTAATGTTAGTAACACTATGCACTAAGTCAATCTGTTGCAGCAGGGTGCTGACTACTTCTTTGCAGATGACAAGAAGGCCAGTGTGAGCACAAGCTCAGCTTTCTTGATTAAGCTCTAAGTAAACATCTCTTAGAGTAGATTTGGATTTTTTTTCTTTCTCTCTCTCAAAATGCTCCCCAATTCCATCTTTTTTCTCTAAGATGAATTGGTGTTGTCTATCTAGGATCAAAAAAGAGAAGCACTGGTTAAGTTCCTCAGAATACGAATAGTCTTCCCCCTAACTTTAGCTTGTTCTCACAAGCTGAACATGATTGCGAAATAATATAATGGATGTATATAATAGAAATTGATTGGCGATTGCTTATGCTTACATAATACCACATTCTACCCAAACGCATCACAAAATCAATTGTCCAAAGCTAATCCCTTACAATGCCATTTTATATCTTTAGACATCAAACCGAAGCTCACAGCTCAACATTGAAATCAGATGTTTGTCAAACCAAATATCCACCTAATGAAATGGCAAAACAACAACAACAAGGAGGTCTCTTCTGTTTTTCAATTCCTTAAATCAACTTTGAAGATACAGCGGTTTGCAGTAGGATCTTTATTTGCCAATAACAAGACTAAGGAGAATAAGGAGAAAAGGAAGACATTTAGTTATTGCTCCATTCCAGGCTGCCAGACATCCTGTAGACACACATTACACATACACATACAGACACAGGGAAATGCCTTAGATTGCCTCCTGTCCACCATCCTGCTATAATGCTTCTGCCTGGACAAATGCAAAGCAAGTAAACTTAAGCGGGCTTTATACTAGGGAGTTGGGAAGCTCTCAAGCCACCTTTTCCCTTGAAAGATTTGGGAGATGGGGAACAGTTCTGCAAAGGAAGAGGAACTGCTCATAAGCTTCAGAGCTTTAAAGAAAAGACAAGTTCTCAGCCATTTAAAATATATTACAGCTTCAAGCAAGAGTGGCTTCCATACATATTACACATTATGCAGGACGGCATAAATAAATATATGTAAGATGCGCTTGCCAAAGTTTTATATCAAAATATACTGCAAATTGGTTGGAGAACAAAGAATGGAAGAGTCAGAAAGCAAACATTTATATATATATTGTTTAGGGATGTTATTCTTTTCCCTTTTACGATTTGTAAGCCATAACACAGTGCAGATATTGTTACTATGCTTAGAAAATATCATATATCAGGTTCCGGTAGTATAAAGGTCTTTAATTGTTCTCCGGCACGAACTGACAAACACTGTTTAGTAGTGAAGATTATAGTCAAAACTGTTATCCCGATGCACTTCCTGGTATTTACCTCCTGCGCAAGACACCCACGTAATGTGCAACCCACCAATCCCAGAAAGGAGTTCAAAGAGTAAGCCGCGCATAGTGATGACATCAGAGGATGAGACGAA
>JANHFT010001569.1:146704-174124 GCA_032467955.1 Pseudoxenodon macrops
AGACATACCCAGTTCCTGCAACCGTTCTTCATATGTTTTAGCCTCCAGTCCCCTAATCATCTTTGTTGCTCTTCTCTTCACTCTTTCTAGAGTTTCAATGTCTTTTTTACATCATGGCCCTCTTACTCTTCCTCAGGACTGTCTATGCTGCAGAACAAAATAGCTCTCAATCAGAAACAAACCAGGATGGAGAGGGGGTATCAGATAAGCCAAGCATCCAAATTCAATTATAAGCCAGGTCAGAAAGCAGCCTGTGATTTGGATTTAACAACAAAGACAACACATAAAACAAAAGTGGAATTCAAGGCAATTTCTTAAAAAAACACCAGATACAAGAGAGATAAGATTAGTCAAGGAGCAAGCACTGAACCCAATAGACAAATAATATTCTATCAGTAGCTGCTAAAAGTTGAAAACTGTTGAAGCCATTCTTGAACCTTCATTATTGGGCACCAGATCATCTACCCACAGTTCCTTTTCACTGGTAAGACCCTTCTTTTGTGTACGGATTTGCTCACAGAGAGACTTGTTTGTTAATTGTGCATTGTGTCTTAAAAGGTTGGGCCTACACCTGCTCTGCTTTCTGGATTGAATTTATTTTGTCTTTAAGGCTTCAAACCTGGAGCTGATCCTTCAGGGGGTCCAGAACATTCTGGAATGAGCAGCTAGTTGGATGATTCTGAGGCTAAAGATGAAATTTCTTTGTCACATTCATACATTTCTCAGTGATTTGCTACTGAGATAAAGTCTGATTTGAATCCTCTGCTGGCATAAACGTGTTACAGTGCTTCCTAAATGTTGCTGTCCCATTTCATAGCCTTTCAGTCGCAATTCTGCCAAATGCCCTCCCTGTAACTAATCTCTGTAACTAGTTTTTGCATTTATTCTTACTACAGGCACTTCTCTCTTTGGGAAAACTGCATTTTCTAGTTGTCAGGGACAAAATCAGTCTCTCTCTCTATCAGGGCTGTCTAACTCGCGGCCCGCGGGCTAGATGCAATCATGCTCTGGCCATGCCAATGCCCGGTTTAGCAAACGGGGAAAAAAATCATGATATATCACATGATGCCGCTGTGATGATGCGAGTTTGACACCCCTGTTCTATGTGTTAAATAAATCACATAGGAATGTCATAAGCAAACAACACTAATATTTTAACCTTTTACTAATTACACAATTTATATCTGACAATGTTTCAATATTCTGGTATTGAAGGACACTTTTTCATGAATACTTCCAGCTCCATTCTTCGAGATACCACTATATTCCCATGCAAATATCTCAGAACTCCTCTAGCATTCTCTCCCTTTTCATCCCAAATCATTTCCATACCTTTGTTCTTAATTCTAGTCATTCTACTGAGCCCACTTCATCTAATTCAAAAACATTTTTAAAAAAATTAATTAAAATCAAATGTTCTGCTCTTTTAACAGTTCTGTGTTGACTACATTCTTTGCATCTATCCTTTCCTCTATGGATAATTATACAATCTCTTTCTCTCGTCCTAATATTTCACAACAGTATCTCTTTTATTTTATATGTATCATTTTTATATGGTTGCCACAACATACAATGATGTTGAGACTTTAGAAAGAGTGCAAAGAAGAGCAACAAAGATGATTGGGGGCTGGAGGCTAAAACATATAACAGTTGCTGGAATGAAACGAAGGATTAGGGGTAACTTAATAGCAGTGTTCCAATATTTAAGGGTCTGCCACAAAGAAGAGGGTGTCAACCTATTCTCCAAAGCACCTAAAGAGAGGACAAGAAGCCCCTGATGAAAACTAACCAAGGGGAGAAGCAATCTAGAAATAAGGAGAAAATTCCTTATAGTTAGAACAATTAATCAGTGGAACGCCTTGCCTCCAGAAAATGTTGGTGTTCCAATGCTGGAGGCTTTTAAGAAGAGATTGGACAACCATTTGAAATGGTATAGGGTTTCCTACTTGAGCATAGGGTTGGACTACAAGACAGGGGTGGGTTCTAACTTACCTCACCACTGGTTCGCTGCCTCCTGTGCCGCGTGGGCGCGCCTCATGCACAGTAGAAAAAAGCCCTGAAAAATTCCCCCCCAGAAAGGCCGAAAAAAAGATGGCGACCCATGTGCAGTGCCAGAAACCTGGCTTCTGAGCATGCGCAGAAGAAAAAAAATCCAGGAAAAAAAATTCCTAAAAAAAAAATTTCAAAAAAAAAGATGGCAGCGCCCAAGCAGAACCGACTCTGTGACGTCACCAGCGGCCTACTACCTACTCGGTAGAACAGGCCTGAACCGGTAGGAACCCACCTCTGCTACAAGACCTCCAACCTCTCTTGCAACTGTTATTTTTGTCATCCAAATAATGGATTCAGTTTCTATAGAATGGTTTACTATTCTACCAAATATTCTTGCTCATATTTTCATTTTACTTGGTGACATTGTGTCCCATAAGTGTTCCATGCAGCTCCCACATTTTCTTTCCCAAACTCTATTTTCTATTCATTCCATTGAGAGATTAACTTGAGAGCCGAGGTGGCACAGTGGTTAGAGTGCGGTATTTCAGGCTACTTCTGCTGATTGCTGGCTGCCTGCAATTTGGCAATTCAAATCTCACCAGGTCCAAGGTTGACTCCATCCTTCCATCCTTTCAAGGTCGGTAAAATGTGGACACGGATTGTTGGGGGCAATATGCTGATTCTGTAAACCGCTTAGAGAGTGCTGTAAAGCACTGTGAAGCGGTATATAAGTGTAAGTGCTATTGATATTAATACCTTTTCATACAACACTCTGGTTTTTTCTCCTCACTTCTTGCGTTTTACTTCTTGTACATTTTAAGTCACACTCTCCCACATTCCATGGTTATCTTCAGAGAAAGGCCTATAGATTTTGGAGACCTCTCACTTTCCACCATACGCTTCGGTCAATCAAACTTTCAGATAATATTTTTCAGTAATGCTTCAGGGAATATAGACTACATTATCAGCCTCACCTGCATCTGCACCACATGCAATATTCCCTGCTAATGCCAAGAGCAAAATATTCACACGAGTTCAATACCTCTCTGTTATTGGCAGCTTTTCAAGATGGTATGAATGCTAATACTGCTTTTATCACCTCTGTTAAAGCAACAGACTCTTGCAAGTCTGAATGTACTTCCCCTTCCCTCCCTTTATTTTCATGAGAAATAGGGAGAGTCTTGCCTGAGATGTTTATGCAGGTTAAACTTCTAGCCATGACTCAATTTTCTTTCACCTGACTGTTATCTTAGTAGTGGATCTTCCTTCTACTCCTCAAGGTTATTCCTTCTCCCCATTACAGTTATTCGTTAAAGTCAGCTGATTTGGGGGGGAAAATTCATTCAAATGTTTTCTTTAAATTTGTGATGATTTGTGATGATTTGTGATGATCATCAT
Organism: Pseudoxenodon macrops; assembly: GCA_032467955.1. Classification (NCBI taxonomy): domain Eukaryota; kingdom Metazoa; phylum Chordata; class Lepidosauria; order Squamata; family Pseudoxenodontidae; genus Pseudoxenodon; species Pseudoxenodon macrops. The sequence continues at coordinate 150,095 of JANHFT010001569.1, forward strand.
TGTTATTCTCATAATTAGTCATCCTATCCCTTTGTTCTTCCAATACCCTTGGATGCTATTCATCTAGCCCTGGAGGTTCAAACTCATTGAGTACGGTAAATAGTTATCACTTTATCATGTTTCTTTTCAACTTCCAGCTTCAATCTTGCCCCTTCAATCACCCTTATCTTCCCAATTTCCTGTAAAACATGCTGTGTTGTTAAAGCAGATTGAAACACCTGAATTATATTTATGATACAAATCTGTATCATCTTTTCTGCTAGTTTGGGCTGAATTATTTAAAAAAATGGTTCACTATTTAAACCCTCTGGGGTCAGCTGAGCTCTAGTCATGCAGTTCCTTATTAAGGCCGCCTTAAGTGGCCCTCCTAGTCCACTTACCTTGTTCCTCCCAGAAGATTGGTAAATGGATAAGAATTTTCTTAGGAGCCAAAATCCATGTTAAGCCACAAGCTCTTCCTTCTGAAACGGGGGTCAAAATGCTTTCAGTGCTTTGAGAAAAGAAACTATAACAAAATCTTAACCAGAGTTTTTGCATGTAATCCACAATATAACCAAAGGGTTGCCTCTTTTGAAAAAGTAGTGCACCTCATTTAAATACAGCAGCACATAACGTCCATTGAGGTAACTCTCTTGTAGTTTTTCACAGTAATACAGAGGATTTGTGTTTTGGCATGGGTAGACATTTCAATGACTTCCAAGGAGGATAAGAACAAACAGAACTTGACAGAAATGTTGGTGCTTCTTTGGAACAATCATGTCTGCAGTTTGGAAGGAGATGGTTCACCCATGCCTTTCCTCTTTGAAGAACAACATATGTCATTCCTGCCACTCTTACTGCCTAGAGTAGACACTTAGCCAGGAGCAGCCCTAGAAGTAAAACATAATTATTTTCAGGTTAGAAGGGGAGCTGTCCAGCAGGAAACTGATTGGGGAAATTAATTTTATAAGGGCTTGATTCCAACTGAGCAAATGTTGTTCCTTCCCAGCTTGACACCATGGCTCTGATCCAAAACATTGTTTCTTTTGAAAGTAAGTTTCAAAGGTAGCATCTGCTGAAGTGCTGGAATTCATGGGCAGGATCAACATTTTCCAACTCCTTTTGATCTAGTTTAGGGGTCCTCCTCCAAGGTAGCCACCATTCCCAGATATTTGGCCAGGACAATAACAAACTACTATAGCCTAGCGTTTATAAATACAGAACTTACCGGTATTTGTTGGTCCTAGCCAAAAGCAAGTTTTGGTAATGCTGGCAATGGAGTTCTGAGAGTTATAATCCCAAAACCTAGAAGGCATCAATTCTTGGAAGGTTAAATTAGGTCTGCATGTGCTTACACAAAAGGAGAGAAAGAGAGGGAGGGAGGGAGAGAGAGAAATGAATTAAATGGCAGTATTTTTAATCCAAGTTGAAATAACAAACAAACACATTGAGTCAGCCAAAAATCTTACTAGTATTCCCACAAAGCAGCAATATTTGCTTCTAATCTATTCCTTCATTCTTGACTGGAAAAAGCTATCTTATCTCCAATCTAAAAACCCAAAGGAGAGTTTATAGCTAATAAGATTCTTTCACAAGTGCTTTCAACCAGATTATTCCTCTAATATCTGATTCAGAGATAAGAAGGAAGTTTTTAAAAAAAACAACACCAAGCCTTGTATAATTAGAAACATTCCTTCAGAGGAAAGATATAATTCAGATGGTGCAAAAGATAAACATTGATTCAAGAGTGTCTTTTTTCCTCCCAGTTCTCCCTCCCTCAAAAATAAAAGGGGGGGGCACCCTGAGAGATAAGGATTTTTTTTGCTGCTGCTGTTGATAAAAACAATCTAAGCAGATGTTGGGGGTGGGAAGCCATAAAAAAAAGATCATCTCAGCTAAGCCAGCTGTTGGGATAAGTTTAACTGCTCACTTCAGATGCTGCATTTTCTACAAGCCATTTGCAGATGCAGAAAACAGAAAGCACACAAGGCATAAAATAGTCAAAGCAGGAGCTTTTGACACTCATTTTTCCCCCCTCCTCTCCCTCTCACTCACTCACCCACAAATGCACACACAGGAGAAGGAGGAGGAGGAGGAGGGAGGGGAGGAGAGTGAAAAGTGAGCTCACATTCTCACATTGGTAAAGAGGCTGGTCTTGCAGTGCCTTTGAATATTCTACTTTTTGCCAGTTTCTCTTCCGAGTCATGCAGACACACACATGCTGAGCTGAAGGAAACCACAGCAATGGGCTGCTCTAGAAGATCTGAAATCTGATCACACACCATCTCCCTCCCTAATTACCTCTATTACATATCTCGGTCTGTCTATATAGGAAGCCACTCAGACCCAGGGAAGAAGGCAAGGGCTGTATCAGCCACCCCATCACAATCCAACAGAGCACCTTATCTCTTCTTGCTGGGGACGGACACACACACACACACACACACACACACACAAACAAGACAAAACCCACAGAGCAACAGACTCACACATCTTTTTAATCTCTTGGCTTCTTTGGAAGATTTTGCTGGCTGTTTTTCATGGAGAAAGTCCAAGGAGAAATGGAGATTGACAGATGGGAAAGAAACGAAGAGCTGTCAGATGCCGAAAGGAAGGTGATTCAAGAGACGTGGAACAGAGTCTATGCGAACTGCGAGGATGTTGGGGTCTCCATTCTGATCAGGTATTTACAATGACCACAAGAAGCCAAATTTTGGTTCAAGGGACAAGGTGGGAAGCTAGTAACTGTTTCCTTGGGCGGATTAGCTGTGATTGGGAATTATTGCATTGCATTTCGATTTTCAACAGTTTTGAGGTAGCAAAGAGAGGGGAAAATACACTCTGTGTAGCTTAGTTGGTGGCAATCAATATTTCAGCCAGAAAGGTCATCTCATTCTTTGTGTACAACTGGAGGATTTAGCAGGAAGGGATGGTTTTGGCTTAGCTTTTTGCTGATAGGAAAAGATATACATTATACTCCTGGGTGAAACACTGCAACTTATGAGCCAAGATAAATCCAAACAGGGCTGTTGAAGCTTGTCGGCACCATCTGCTCCTCAGCTGGGTGGCTGTATCAATGTAAAATAGGAGGCTGAAGTTGTCTCTTGAGTCTGCCTTGAAGGTTAATAGCCAGGGGGTTGGTGTAAGGGAGGCAAATGGTGGTAGGTAAAGGATAATTGGATGCTTCACTCTGCTGGAAAGCTCTTAGCAAAATTGCCGGAGGGCAGTGGGTGGGGAGGGTTATAGGAATCTTAAGAAGGAAGCCCGGTGACTAAGTTTACACATGGCACTGAGCAATAGTGTGGCTTGTTTCGCTTTGGCATAGTTCGGAGTACAAATCCAGATTTTGTGGCTTGAAAACCATGATTTCTGACTTCGCATGTTGCAAGGCTTGCTTTAAAAAAAAATCATGATTCAAACCATGGATTACTGCGATGTGTGAATGTAGCGTGTGTATTTATATGTCACCAGATAAGTGAAATAGAAAGCTAGTTTAAACTGAGGTGGCCTATGAGTAGGATAATTCTCCAGACTAATTTATTTGTCTATAGCCTACCTGATCCTAGGTATTTTACTGGGCTCCATATACTACAAATAAGCCTTTGAAAAATCCTGTGTACAATGGCCATCTCCCTGTCAAAATTACCTTGAGAATTATTTCAAAATCTGACCTTGTTTCATGTTAACTCCTGCAGACTCTTTTGGAGATGTGTGGAAGGGACTCTTTTTACATTGGTAAAAGGAGGTGTTTCTCCCCCCCCCCCCATTTCTAAATCAAGGTAAAAAGAGCTATGCAAAGAGAAAAAGACCAGGCTTGAAAGAAATAGTCACTGAACTGATCTGGATTTGAAACCATTCCCAACTATAAATTAGGTTTGGTTTGGTAAAGTGGGATTTGGACAGGAAAAACACATTTGCAATGTTATTGCTCCAAGTTAATCCAAAGCCCCCCATAATTCCCATTTTTAGGTTTAAATAAACCTTAGGAACTCCAGTCGTAGCTTTCAGCTATTATACAAAGTTTGACTTAGAGACTATGTAAACTGGCATTTAAAAAGAAGTAAGATTCTTTCGTTTGTTTAACAAGCATATTCTCCAACAAACTGTTAAGTCAGTTTATAGCAACTTCTCAGAGTTCTGAGGGGGGAAAAACCCTTGCACTCCAAGAACATCCAATTTGAACTAGAGAGTAGAGAAATTTTTGGATTTTGCAACAATGAGGACATCCACAAATGTACTGTGGTAGTATCTTCCCAGTTTTTCTTAAAGTTTCCCATCAGTTTTTCTGTGGAAAATTATACTGGTTTTGTTTTCCAGAAGTTTCCCAAGAACTAATTGTTTGAAAGCTGCTTAATGCAAATCCCACTGTCCCATTGGGACAACAGCAAGATTGTCATCTTTAGATATGCTTTCAGATCCTTTCTGGGTGGGCGGGAATTGGAAGAATTCGTTTTCTTACAGATCTTCTGCTTTCTGGGAAATTTTTTTTGAGGAATTTAACTTAAACCCAAGATGTTTCATTTGCAATTATTTTAAAACATGTTCTTTTGGGTGTTTCATTTCTTTTTTTAAAATGCTTCTTATATTCATTCCACAAAACATATTGAACATCCCTTGTGATAGTGCTAAGATTTGCAATCTTAACCAAGGCAAGGTAAAGCACATGTATTCCAGGGTATCCCTCAAACTTTAAGCAGCTGCACCAGAATACTTAAAAAAGGAACAAATGAACCTCTTGAATTCACACTTTTCTTATTTTATTCTTGAGTAGGAAATTGGGGTAATCTAACAGGATACTTTTGTGGTGATTTTAATTTTAATCCCCCCCCCAATGCTGAATGATGAAAATCATGCAAGAGCATAACTTTTCCCTTGGTACAGCCCTAAATTTCAGATCACAGTTCCATTTGTTTTCTTGACTTGAACGTACAAAACTGTACATTTTTCCATTTATCTTCTATGTTCTTCAATAATCTCTGAGTGTCTAAATGATTCTTTTCATGAGAATCATTTTATTGTTATTTGGAGATGTACTTAGCTAGCATACATAGTTGCATAAATGTGTGTATGTGTGTGTGTGTGTGTTTGTCAAACCACCTGGTATACCCAAATATGGGAGGGAGCATACTGTTTCCTTTTGCCTTTCAGCCCTACTCCAGGGGCCGTCCAGGCAGTCGCTTTTACAACAAACTATGTATACCTTTATTTATCAGTAAAATGTATATATGTATGAGAAGCTAACAATGTATTTACCAGGTAGAAGTACCCATTCAACTGGGCGAAAAAAAGCAAAACTTTTTATAGTATAAAGAGCCACAATGTTATGTGATACCTACTTTATAAAATATCAATTTTAGGAAGCTGGAACAAAATTAACCTTCTTACACAGAGGTATACCTCATAATCACAAGAAAAATTACAAAGATAACTTGTAAAATTATTTAATTTTTTTATTTCATAGAACATGACAATATCCCATGATTATCTTTTGATCCATAAAGTACCAGATTTCTGATTTCTATATTTCTGTCAAACATTTGGTTTCCACTGAACTAAAGATCAACACAGATTATACAAAATGGAACTGGCAGGTCAGCTTCGCTCTATGGCATGACAGGCTGAAGTTAAAGAGAGAGGAGAATGAATAAAACCAAACGAAACGAAATGCTCTCTGGAGATGGGTATAAGCAAAGCATTTACTCAGATTACTTCTTTGCTATGTGTTTTGAACAAGAAGGGAGAATGAAGTTTGCTGCCCTGTTAACATGGCCATCAATTCAGTTTTAAGGTATTAAATCAGAGGTGTCCAACCTGAGCAACTTTAAAACTTGTGGACTTCAACTCCCAGAATTCCTCAGCCAGACAGGACATTTATATTCTAAATGAATTGTGGAAAGAACACAACAGAAGTAGGAAACCTGTCTTTCTGCTTTCAGACTTTTCTGTTTTTCCTTTGTATGGGAAAGCATATGTCAAGAAAAATGTCCGTAGGGAATCAGAAATCTCTTTGCTTTTCTGAATTATTTTTGCTCTCACAGAAGTCTCTTGCATTAACACACACACACACACACTCACACATTTTTTTCTGCAAATGACTGGGGTAGCACATATGTATCAACCCTTTACATATGCAAATATGCATGCCAATATTCTGCCTGTACCACTATTGCCATTCAATTTTGCTGCCTTGGTGTGAAACATAAGCTCATTTGGAAAAGGGGAAGAAGAGCAAAGTTATTTCATCAAGTACATGCACCTAGTTTGTTCTGGAAAGTGCCAATTATAGCTCAGAAGAAATTTATTTATTTGTTTGTGATGTGTATTAAGCTTTGCCCATATATGGCCCAACTCAATTCTGACCACGTGTAGATACATTGGACACAGAGACACTGAGCTATTTGTGCATCAGTAAAACAAAACCTCAATGGGCCTAATGCAGAGATGAACATCTGTATTCAAATTCCTAATTGCCTTTGGTTTTTATTCCTTCTCTTTTGACTTCTCTTGAACAAGACTTTGTTCCTCAATCTGGCTTCTACTTATCTCCCCTCTCCACCCACTCCCACCTGAAAACTGATATAAAGAATATTTGGATTGGAATAAGTATCCATTCCAGCAGCTAAAAAAATATATTGATTAAAAAAAAAGCTGGCAAATTTCTGTGGCATCAGTGACATGATTTGTCTGCCAAGCCAAGCCAACACAATAGAATATATGGATAGATTACAGTGCACAGTTATGAAGTACTGGCCCTGAATTCATTCTGTGCATGTACACAGTGACTGCAAAGTCATTACTCAGTGAAGGATGTCAAGGGCAGGCAGGAGGGAAAATGATAGAATCACTCCAGGAGAAGCAAAGAAGCCAGTACATAGAAAAACACCAGAGATTACCCTGTTTCTTACAGCCTGCAAGCCATGCTGAAATTAATTTCCAAGCAGGGCTCCAGAGTAGCCTAGAAAGATAAATGCTGTTTGGATTTTGCTCACCAGATCTAAGCATGACGGATAAGCAGGGAAAGGTGGGACGGAAAGAAGAAAAACTGAATCTGAATAAGCTGCCCTTCGTTTAGATTTCAGAAATACAAATTAGACATTTTTAAAAAATAAATCTTCCCTCACACACACACACACACACACACACATACACACCCATAGGAGTCAAGCAGCTCAATGGTATTTTTACCTTTACCTCACACACAAACACATGCATGAAAACACACTAAAAATAAATTTGAAAGTTAGCCACACTCTCTGGTTCTTTGTGCCAACAACAAAACAGTTGCTAACCAGATTTCAGCACTAAAGAAAGTATAAAGTATTCAAAATAATATTTTGCTTCGGGGGGGGATGTAGGCACAACATGACAAAATGAGATCAATATTTTGGCCTTTCATTCAACTTCCTGATCAGTCACAATTTGAATCGCAATTTGTTTTATCATTAGGTTTACCTCACAAGCTTGTTGTGAGAAGAAAATGGGATAAGATTTTGCAGTTGTCTGAAGGCTGCTACAGAAATGCTACTTGAATAATAAACTTTATCTTTGTTCAAACAGAGAAGTTTAGCGAATCCCAATTTCAAATACGTTTCTTCAAAATAAGAGTCAATAATATCTGAAGAATAAAATCCCAAGGAATTAAAATATGTATGCTTCTCACAACAACCATTTTATCAATCATAAGAACAGGTTTTTGCAGTTAGCCATTTCAGAATAATATGCCGTTCCACACTGGCCATATATTATGTACACATGATAACTGAAGATAAAGTATGAAAAAAGCAATATATAGTGGATGATTAACAATCCAAGTTCAACTATGTAATGAACAGGGTAGGGGAAGAGAAAGAGAGAGAAGTCTGAGACTAATTATCAATGAAAATTTGCTATTAAATCAGTAATACATAAAAGGCAGGAATTCCATCTCCAAAATATCATGTGAGCAAATTGATAGGGTTGCTGAAAAAGAAGAAACCTTGAGGGAAGGAGGGCAAACACAGGAAGGCAGAAATTGTTTCTGGATTAATACATATAAGAGTTTTCTTTTTTTAAAGAATACCTTTAGCGGATAATGTGTTGATCCAATATGTTGAGGTGGTACTGGGTAAGATAACTACAGTGGTACCTTGGTATTCAATTGCTTTGAAACTGATTGAATTTGGTACTCAATGCATTTTGATATGAAATTTTGTCCCGGTACTCATTGTTTGTTTGAGCATGTTTGAGTCAACACACAAGTTATAACTTGTTGGTGTCAAGTATCTTGTGACTCACTACATTATTCCGTATGGGGAAAAAGTGTTTGGTACTTATCATTTTTGGTACTCATCACATCTCCGTGAACCAATTAACGATGAATACCGAGGTACTACTGTATTTAGCTGTATAGCAATTTTCATATTTTCCTTTCTTCATGTCTTTTTCACAAGACTATTAAGTATATTTCAGACCAAATAATCTTAATAAAGTAATGTTTTGGAAGAAGATATAAGGTTAATTGTTCTGAGGTAAATGCCAAACTTTATTCCATACTTCAGTGACTACGTAGCTTGCAATTATTTGTTTAAAACTCTGCAGTCTGATAATAAAAATATGTGAAAAATTGTTGTCTCATCAAGTAATTTTTAAATAATTGTTGGATAATTAAAGAAAAAAACTATAATCTCTAGAACATATTACTAATAGCTTGAAAGAAGATGTAATGAATTAAAAAAACTGAAAAGCTTTAACTGTAATTTTTCTACTTGCATTGTATTCATGGGAGCTCTTGACTTTCGCTATGTCTAACTGCCTTTCTAATGGGCTTCAGATGGCTAAACTACCTTAGGAATTACTTGTTTAACTAAATCCAATGCAGTTTGTTTATCCTTGTAGTTCTAGCAGTCAGGAGAGATGGGGAATGAACACTAATTTCAAAGAATGGGTTTTGGCTCTTAATTTTCTTCAGCAGCATAAATACTTTGGAATAAATTCAGTAACAAGAATTTTGCCTGCCAACCTTTCTATAGGATATCAGAGAGAGAGAGTTTTTTGTTGAACTTTTCCTGAAGAATTGGATGTTAATGCATCCTCATTCTCACATGTAAAGTTAATTTTTTAAAAAAAATTAGAATGATATTTCTCAAGCTGAAAATTCAGTGATTACCTCTTGTTACAAATATTTTAATAATGCCTTTGGCCTACAGTGAGTATAGAAGCAATTACATCGAAGCAGAAAGAACACCAAGGATAGGAGCCAACTCAGCAGAGAGATTACAATAGCTTCCAAAAATGCATTGGGCTGTTGATCAGTATATCCCAAGTATAAATCACCTTATCTTTGTATTCAAATTGTTTTCAAAGAAATATTGTGTATATTTGCAGTGCTTGAACCAGTGATTTATCTATGAACCTCCCCTAAGCCGGTGCCTTCTAGATATGTTGAAGTTGGACTTCTATCATTCATAAGAGTTCTTGTTATTGAAGTATATATGGCTGTGGAAGACTGCTTCAAGATATATAAAATACGGGTGTTAGCGTTTTAATTGGGTGTACAAATAGGTGTACTGAGGTACAGATAGAAACTTAAGCATATCGACAGGGTGCCAGTGAATTTTCTACAAGAAAGGTGAGCTTTTAAATACCTTAGAGGCCTTTTAGTCCTACCCCCTGCTAGAGCAGGAGACCCTATACATTTCAAACAAACGTTTGTCCAATCTCTTCTTCAAAGCCTTCAATAATGGAGCATCCACAACTTCTGAAAGCAAGCCATGCCACAGATTAATTGTTCTAACTGTCAGGAAATTTTTCCTTAATTCTAGGTTGGATCTCTCTTTGATTAGTTTCCATCCGTTGCTTCTTGTCCTGCCTTCAGATACTTTAGAGAATAGGTTGACTCCTTCGAGGCAGCCCCTTAGATATTGGAATCATGTCAGCCCTAGTCCTTCTCTTCATATCAAACAGAAGCCTTTTGACCCCACAGCCATTAGTAAGAGTGTGAAATACGAAATGTTTGAAAGCACATAATATCCATAAGCATTTGCTTTTGGTTACTAAAGTGGCTAAAGTTAGGACAGTTTTGTAGTGCTTGTTTTTTATTTCTGTATTCAAAGTTGTCATTTTATTAAAACATGAAAACCAAAAGCTTCCTCTCTTTTAACCCATTTCTTCATATCTGTTCCCATATTTCCATGACTAGCACCTTTTTCAACGGTAAAGAAAATCAAACTTGAAAGGAGTAGTTAGTAGAAAATCCCAGTTCAACACAGATCAGAGAGTGCAACTTCTCCAAATAATGCCAAGTATGATCAGCAAACATGCAGGTGATTCTTCACATTTTACTACATAGATCAGGCATGTCAAACTGGTGGCATATGCGCCAGATGCGTCACATGCATGCCATGCTCACCTCGGCTCCGCAAAGTAACAAAACATTGCGATACATCACAATATGTCATGTGACGCAATCGAGTTTGACACCCGTGATGTAGATTATAGGATTTGGCACAATGATGACATCACATAAAGAGGCCTTGAGTTGTATTGATTCTGCAAATCTTGCCTGACGTTTCATTCCTGCTGTTGTTGTTGGACAAATGGACTTTTGCTGTCGTCTGCATGAATAGTAGCAGACTTTGAACAGCGTTTGGATTCAGAGACCTTGCTAAATAGGATTTTACTAACATTAGCACACAGAGTGTGTGTGTGTGTGTGTGCGTGCGTGTGTGTGTGTGTGTGATATTTGGAGAAATAAAGAGTTTTAGCTCCACATTATCTTCTGAAAATTAAACTGGATGGTTTCCATACTTGCTAAATAGGATTTTACTAACATTAGCACACACAGTGTGTGTATGTGTGTGTGTGTGTGAGAGAGAGTGATATTTGGCCAAATAAAGAGTTTTAGCTCCACATTATCTTCTGAAAATTAAACTGGATGGTTTCCATACTGTTAAGATAACCATGTGTTAAAGAATTAGAAGGAAGAACAAACCAATACTACATTAATAATTACAATAAGAAGTAAATCAGGACCATATCCAGGTCATTAAAGATCTATCAAACAAATCACTGTTCCCAGCTAAATTATTAGAAAGCATGATCAAACATATGGAAATATTAAATGTATGAAAGAACACACTTTGCAGAAGAAGAAAAAGTATACCGGTAGTATAGTTTCTCTAAATGACCTTTAAAATCTTGAGTGCAGCTTCTCTAACTTTCTTTTGCTTTAGTTTTGGATTTCAGTCTAACCCTACCTTAATTTTACATTCACTTCAAGACTTAAACTACCGATAAAAGAGACCATACAACATACTAAGTCATAGTTTGTTTACCCATTATTTATTTGAACCAGAATAATTTATATTCATACATCAAAACCAAAGTCAGTATATCTTATGTATTATAAGTATTATATGTATTATATGAATCATAAGGTAAATTAACAAAGCATAGAGTTAAATGGAAGGTCTGCATTCATGTGTAGGATATTGTTAAACATCAGGTATTGGGAGATGGCTGTGAACCTCATAACCTGTTCTTTATTACTTCTTCTCCTTCTCCTTTGTCTTCTTTTCGCATTCGGCAAGCAGTTGGCTGTCGCCTATTGGGAAAAAATGGCAGAGCAGATTGACCTTTGGACCTGAACAGTTTGGGCTCTTTTTTGCTCATTTGATAAATTATGTGCCACCAAGTCAGTGTCAAATTTGACTGTATCAGTGTCAAAGCAACTACACAGACAGATTCTCTCCATGGCAATTTTTCCTTCACCTGGTCTTTCAGCTCTTCCAGTGGTGTGCTCATTGCTACCATCACTTCATCCACCTTGCTGCCGATTGTCTTCTTCTCTCTCCTACCTTTCATAGCATTGTAGCAGGGGTGTCAAACTGGCAGCCAACCCATCCCAACCCATCCCGCAGTCATACAAAGGCCATGCCCACTCCAGCTCCGTGAAGGGGGGAAATGTTGTGATACGTCACGTGATGGCAACATGATGCCACAAGTTTAACACCCATGCATTATAGCCTTCTCCAGAGAGCTAAGTCCTTACATAATGTGTCTGAAGTAGGATAAATTGAGCTTGGTCATTTGTGCTTCAAGTGAGAACTCTGGGTTGATTTGTTCAATAATGTGTTGGTTTTCTTGGCTGTTCGTGGTACTCTCATAATCTACCGTTATGCTCATAACCTAGCATTAACTACATGCACCATGTACTTATCTATCTCTTACTCTCTTTCCAGAGAACTGAGATTGGCATAAATAGCTACTTTGCACATTAATGTGAAATAATATAACAGTATTACAATCTGATAAGAACAGGCTGGTGGGATGATGATAGAGGAACATTAGGAGGAAAGGGAAAATCACACGAAGGCATTTTAATTAGAAAGACCCTTTTATCACTCCCTTTGCAGAGTAGCACTTTGAAGCTACTCTAGCAAATGTCTCCACACCCTCATATTACAGCAGTTGTGGTTTAAAACGGAACAGTACCTGTGATCACAGCTCTTACGCAGCTGGCCCCCTCCCTGTATTTCACAGCTGGATAATAGATCATCACTCCATCCTGGAGAACTAGGTCATTTGAAGAAACGATTGGGAGGCATAGTGAGAGGGAAAGCACTCCAAATTGAATCTAGCCTTTCTTTGTAGAATTTGCTTCTCTAAACAATCGAGAAACCCCATTCCTACAATTTGTGGGAATATTTTTGTCTCTATTATGAAATCGCTTCATATTTCTGAGAGCCAAAAATGACCTGACAAGAACCCGTGTGAACCCCGCTGCCCAAGTCCTACATTGGGTGCAGCCTCTCAAGATCCTGTTTGTCAGGCCCACTTCCTTTTCCAGAAAATGGAGCCTGAACACAACAGTCCAGCTCTTGTATCAGAAACAAGGGAAAGAAAAGACACCTCTTGGGTGAATGTCAAAAGGAACATTGGTTGGCTTTTAGATAAGAATCTAAAACAGCATTCCAATCTCAGAAAACATGGTTGAAAAATTATGATTCCCATAGCAGGCATTTCTGAAATCAAGATTTTGGACTTAGCTCCTATGCCACACTCACAAAATTACATGGACTGCTATTCTATTTCCCATTTAGAACCACCACCCCTCACTAGTTTAAAAGAGAGATGGGGCAGCTTTGACGAGACTGGATAAAATAGCGTGGTAATAATACAATATGAATTTTTTAAAAATCCATGGAGATTGTAAATTGGAACTTTATGGAGCATATTATTATCATGGTTGGCTGTAAGATCAGCCAGGTGTTTGGATTGGATTTGGCATTTTTGCTCACCTAGTGAGTTCTTCCTGAGGGCCTAGAATAAGCAGATGTTGTTGTAGTAATACTAAAGGTATTATTGCAGGATGTAAGCAGTTCCAAGTAAAACTGCCTTTTGCAATTGATTGATGGTGATTTTATCAATACATGCGTGTTCAAGTGGTGCTCCAGATGTTTTGGGATTGCATACAAGGCACCTATTACTATTGCTACTACATTTGCTTTCTTTTGCTCCAATCATTCTATTCCTATTTTCAGGTTTTGTTGCTACTTTGGTGTGCCATTGCTAGTGTGTGTGCGTGTGTGTGTGTGTGCTTGTGTGAAATCACAGCTGTCAGTTCTTTAGCTAGTGCTGGCCTTCAAATACATAAGTTCTTCCCAAGCTAAGATGTTGTGATGGAGCAACATAATATGTGTATGGAAGCAGCGTCATCGTTTGTAAATAATAAATGAAAATTTTGTCAATGGACAGGTTTTCTAAGTGCTATTCAAGACTTTTTGGTATGGACCCAGCATTTTGATAACCCCTAGGATCACCATGGCTGATTTATGCCATAATCTTTCAATTTGATTTTCAAATCTTGGTGTTTTGTCATCTTTTCCAATTCCTTATCTTCTATTATCTGCTGGTTTTGCCACACCAATTATCCATACTTTTTTTCTTTTCAATCCCATCTGGTGTGGTTATGAGCCAAGAGTTTTTCAGTTGGTGTTTGGAAATCTCAAAATATTAGTAGCCACACTCTTCATATATTGCAAAGTTACCATGAAACAGACCAATGGGACTTGAATATCTTTATATAATGTTATCGTCATGAAAAATACAAGCAAGTGATATGCAGTGATATAATTAGCACAAATGTTCAAAATAAGGGGTCACCAGCCCCTAGTCCATGGACCGGCACTTGGACCTCATGACCCAGAAATCGGGTCACTCAAACAAGCGAAGCCCCATCCACAGGATGCAGGCAGCATGCGAAATCATGCCCCCTCCGGTCCATGTAAAAACTTCTCTCTACAGAATTCATCCCTAGCACCCAAATGGTTGGGGGCCACTGTTCAAAGTAATAGGTGCTTCCATGAAGGTCTAGAGAATGTTATGAAAAATGTTATAAGAATGTCAACAGCTTTTAGTTTATAAATGGCCAATACAGAAGCCCTCTACCAGAGGTGGGTTCCTACTGGTTCGGACCAGTTCTACCAAGTTGGTAGTAGGCTGCTGGTGACATCATGGAACCGGTTCTGCTCTGTGGGTGCTGCCATCTTTTTTTTTTTGAATTTGTTTTGGGGGGAAAAAAATTTTTTGCATTTTTTGGGGATTTTTTTCTTCTTCTGTGTATGTGCAGAAACTGAGTTTCTGCACTGCACATGCGTCACCATCTTGTTTTTGGCCTTTTTTGGGCCTTTTTTGGGGTTTTTTTCTACTGTGCATGCGCGAGAGAGAGAGGTGTGTGCGTGCCGCAAGGCACGCCCATGCAGCGCAGGAGACAGCGAACCGGCGGTGAGGTAAGTTAGAACCCACCCCTGCCTCTATCATCAACAAAGTGAACTGGGAACTGATCAAAAGGGTACATGTGATATATTGTTGTTAACTCTCCTCTGCAGAATTGACACATGTTAAGTTACAGACAAGATAATAGAAAAATGTGATAATTTGGTTATTTTGATAACAAATGCTTGAGAAATTGTCATGCTTCTAACACACTTCTTAGTATATGATTGCCTTTAGTAGAAGAAACTCACAGGAATCTGTTTCTGTCAACAATCTGCCGAAATCAAGCACACTTCCTTATACAAGTTCTCTGCAGGTCGTATTTTCCAACTATCACTTCAAAATCTGTAAAAGTTGAGAGCAGTAGAGTTTATGGGATTTATCCAACTATGGTGCAAGACCTTTTGGAAGTCTTTGCATATTGACATGTCCTGGTTATATCCTACATATAAACTTTTCTTAATTTGATGACAAACTTTTAACATTTATAGATGAAAATACAGATTTATAAGGAATCTTCTCTTGGCCAAATGTTTCACTTTTGAATAGTACGATTCAATAGTTGTTTAGAATCTGTTTCAATTGACTTCTGTTCCATGAACCCACTGATTCAGAGATGCATGTGTATTAGTTTTTGCAGATGGAAAGGCAACCTTGAACACTTAGAGGTCCATTCATTCTGTTCTGTCTGTTCATTCTGTTGAAAGAAGCCTTAGACTTCTACCCAGCTTGAAGTCCAGTCTGGATTTCAGCACTCCTATTTATTTATTTTTTGTACATATCTTTGAAACATCTTCTTCCCAGTCAGATGTTATATGTAATTATTGCACAGCACTCTGTCCTCCATTATTTAAAAAAAACCATAACAATTTCTTTGGGAAAGATATACTAAAAATATTCTCAGTAGGTGTAGGTTTGTAGAAAGGCAGACTGTCTACTGCACAGCAACTTGGTCTTCAAGCACATAGTTTTATCTACATATGCATCTGCTAAGAGATTTTATTTCTGGGGATGCATCTGGGGAAGGAATGGAAATAGGAAAAATGGCAATGCTGGCAAATCACAATAACAATGTCTCAACCTATCAAAATATAAGGGCAGAATAGGGACAAGTGTTCAAAAATAGAAACTATCCCTCTGGCAAATAGACTAGACTAGCTAAGATATTTGATCAGCTGCTGTTCTCCCACGTGCTTCATGGTTGGGGTCCAGTACTCCCTCTTTTTGCCCCAATTTTCTATTTGCTGCTCTATACCTGGTTGCAAATACATTAACCCAGTAAGGATGCAGCTCTCAGGAATGATTATTAGATGTTATCACACCACAGGGGAAATACAACTATGTCGAACAAAGAGGTAATGAATTAGGTCCTGCTCCTCCCCCACAAACAGGTTTTCACACTCCAAGTTCCTGTTGGTGGAAAGGGAGGGGGTGGAGATCTTTCCCAATTTCTCTTTCCCCCCCCCCTCCTTTTCTCTTTGCATACCCCTTGCATTATTTTCCCCATGTTACTACAGAGCTCTTGAGTAATTAAGAGAGAACAGAAGACTGTCTTCAAAGTATGTGGGAGAATTGATGAGAATCATCTTAATCCATTTAAGGGATCATCAGCCCCATGAGGATGGAAGGAATTTTTTCCATCTGGGGTTGACAGTTCTGGAGCTAGTTCAGTGCAATTTGAATTTTGTCATCCCCAGGAAAACATTTACTATTTGAAATCAGAGAGGAAACAACTGTTTGTCCTTTGTTGGACCAGGCATTTCGTTTAAATTTAAAAGGGGATAGATTTATATTTATGCAGCAGGAAAATCATTGGTACCCTAATTCCAAATCTGGTTTATGTCCTATTATTGTAATAGCAGTTCAGTGCTGAAAAGAGCTCCTTGAGAAGATTTGAAAGTTAGAATGAGAAATGGAAAAGTTTGAATATGTGCCACCCGTTCACTGAAAATCCAACCGCAGGGCTATGTGTACTGCTAAAACTTAAGCTGTCATTTTTTTTTTGTGTGGATGCTCAAATACAAAAAAAAAGACGGCTCATTCTAGTTAAATATACGTTATGTCATGTTTCAAGAAACTTTTTAGAGTATCAAAGGATTTTGATCATGTCAGGGAATTTCAGCATTCCTTAACAGAAGCAGCTTAGCGATGTATGGCTTCCATGGCAACCATAGGCTTGTCTCATGGTTCATTTTGGGACTTATATGTATAGCATATACATATGGATAAAGAGGTTTCTGCTATTCTGGATAAAGGATAAAGATCCAAATATCCTGCTGTCATGGAGAGAATATTATCTAGTAACGTTTAGAATGTTGGTGCTATTATGTTGTACAGCAGTGGGGAATTTATAAGCCCGGAGTAACTTCAGGGACTAATTTGCAAGGGATTCTCTACGCACAAAATCGGGCAATCCTGTGGATTGATTGTGGGGGAGGTGACCCAGGCAGCTCACAGTCCCCCCTTAAATCCTCTACTTGGTGTGCAGCTCAGGCATATGGCTACAATATGTCAGGAAAAACAGAAAGCTGAATCTAAGCAAATTTAATGAGACCTATTCCGTAGGGCAGTGTTTCTTAATCTTGGTGACTTAAAGAGGTGTGAACTTCAACTCCCAGAATTCCCCAACCAGCATGGCTGGCTGGAATTCTGGGGGTTGAAGTCCACACCTCTTCATGGTTAAGAAATACTGCCGTGGGAGTCATCCCTGCCTTTGTTATAAAAGCAGAGTTTCATCCTGCAATACAGTGAGGAAGAATTTCCTACGACTTGTTGTAACAAGCTTGTAAAATACTTGTGCCCTTTTGGACTTTGACTTCACTAGGAAAATCAAACTATAGAGGCAGCCTGTTGACCAACTTTGATGGATGTGTTTTAATTTACTCCATCCAAACATAGGAACAAATCATTTGAAGGGTGGAGGCCAATAACATGATCTTTAAACCCATTTCCATTCTGGTTTTGAAAAACTGCCAGAGGGGAATTGACTAACTGGGTGTTAGAAACTATGAACGCTTCCTTGAAGAATGCTTATTTTATAACTCTTCTAAAGGAAACAGCTGTAAGACCCTTGGTAATTATTATTCAATTTTCAAGCTTCCTTTTCTAAATAAAGTGCTCCAGTGGGCAGTGGCATCTATGAGATTTCATGAATGAAGCTGATTATTTGGATCCTTTCCAATCTGCTTTCAGACCTTGGTTTTGTAATCGGAATAGCTGAGGTCAATTTGGTGAAACATTTATAAGGAAAATTGGATGGAGAAAAGAACGTTTATTTGACAATATCCTTTAAAGGCCACATACTGGTAGTATTGATATTGGATCAGTTTCCAGTCAGCTTTCTAATGCACCATGGGTCTTCTGTTTAGAGCCCTAAATGGTTTGTGTCCAGGTCCAAAACAAAATGACATTGCATCATCGTGATGCCATCACACAATGTAAGTTATAGGGTTTGCCTCCATTACATAATCCATATCATATGTGTCATTTGCCTCCTCTTGTCTTTTGAGCAGATGCCCATAGACCAGAACAGGGCTGTCAAACCCGCGGCTTGCGGGCCAGATGTATCACGCACTGGCCACATCCACACCTGGTTTAGCAAACGGGGTGGGAAATCCTGATATGTCACATGACACTGCTGTGATAATGTGAGTTTGACACTCCTGAAAAATACCTCTTACCATACTTACAGGCTTGTAGTTTGCAAATGGCATCAGATACCTACGGTAGTTACATCTCCCATGATCTAGAAACATAGTTTGAAATACGGTATTTTTTTATAACAGCATCTTAAGTATGGAGCTCTCTTTCTAGGAAGGGTGGTCTTAATAACCCTCAATAATTATGCTCAGGCTGCAAAGACTATATCATTCCATTGAGATTTTAAGCTTGCTTCTTCCTTCCCTGAGATCAGTTCTACATTCCTTTATACTCCCCCACTGCCTCAAAGGATGCCTGTGGCAAATGTTCTGCATTCTTATCACAACATATAATTAAGCCTTTAATAATCTAGTGTTTTTATCTGAATTTTTAAAAAATATCCCAAATGACCAGTGGGGAAAAGAGATAATTATAAGTATGTGAAAGAGATAAATGTCCTATTTGATCTACCTCTTCATGCATTTTCATCCACCAAGTAAACTAGATAGTCCTCATTTTGTCTGTTTAGTAAGAGATGTTTCAAATATAGTGACATCTGAGAGGCTGGTGTTTAACTGTTCCAGGAAAGAGAGACAAGTTTTGCCATTGAGTCTACTCCTTCATTAAGAACACTTCACTCTGGAGAAAAGGGTAGATTAAACTCAAAGACTCTAAGTGGAAACTGCTAGTCCAGGCATTAACCAGAATCATTATTGTCTTGCATGGAGGACTTCCATTAACGAGTTGATAAGCAACCTGTATGCAGATTAAATAGAACTGCAGATTTTCTCAGCTTTGTGACTAAGTAAAATTTGCCTATTTCCCCCTAATAGGTCCCTACTGATTACAAGGCCTGACTCCTGAACAATAATCCTGAAATAATATGGAAAATATAGATAATCTGAAAGCAAGATCCTTGAGCAGTGCTAGTTTGGGATTTGACTAGGTATCCAGAAAGACACTCAAATTTTATTTTACTTTCTACTACAGGCTGGAAGCCAAAAGCAACCAAGCAGCATTCCCTTTATAGCCCACAGAACCTTTCAAAGTAAATTAGATTACAAATGACAATTCTCCCCTATTTTTTTTTCTGGTGGGGGGGATGAATTCCCCCAATCATACCCTAATACTTCTGAGGTTCATATTCCAAATATACTGTTTCACCCAAATCCTGTGCAATCCAACTTGGTGTGGGTGCATGTCTGCTATACTAGAGTCAAGATGAAAATGGCAGCATTAGTTAGACTCAGTAAGTGCTCCATCTTTTCACACTCTTTTTGCTATCTTTCATGAAGAATGAAGCCCAGCGATTCTCTTCTGGAACGACGGCATTGGCCTGTTGTGGAAATGATGCTATCCCTGATATCATCCAAGGGACAGGAGCTGCATGAGGCGAGCTTCCTAATGCCCACCTCAAGATAACTTAGAGATTTCATTGGGTTCAAGACAGAATGGTTGGCAGCTGCATCCAGAAGGTTTTCAATGCATATCCCTCTACTCCTGATGCTGAAACTGAGATTTCGGCCGGATCTGTTCAGCCATACAGTTGATTTGGGGGGGGAAGTATTTTTCTGGTATCTAGCCTTCAAAGGAGTTATTAATTAGCCTCAGTAGAATAGCAAGAGACTCCTTTAATAGATATATGGATAGATATATTAGCAAAGAATAAATAGCATTTCTGGCAAAACGAGCAAGGTCTGAATAAGTGATAACTTCCTTTTGTAGGAGAAACCTTCATGAGAAATAGAATATCTCCTCCCATGGGGAAACGCTTGATTTACATTGTTTTCTTTCACTAAAACACTGACAAAACAGTCCAGCCTCGTATTTGGCAATGTGTTCAAAGATTAATGTCACTGACAAGGTTTTCACTGATACGGAAAGCAAAGAGTTGCCATCCATAATTGATGTTTGATTAGAATTTTGTCATTAAAAATAGCAACAAAGCTGTTTGCTTTTAACTATTACAGGAAAATTAGTATTAGGAAGTGCTTGTTTACCTAATAAGAAATAGACAGTTCTTATCCTTGTTATTGTTTTAGTGTAAATATTTTAAAGCAAGCATATGCAGCTGACTTGGAGGCAGACTAAGTCACACTTTAGTCTAATTAAAATCATCGGGATATTACTCATGGTTAGGTTCTCCCCCTGATATAAATGGAACCTACCGTAATTTCCAGTAGTGTTAAGAACATTCCTCACTATGTGGAAATTAAGCAGTGGGTCATCTGCTACTTCCAAAACCATGCCAATTTATCAAATGAGGTAGCATACAAGGCACATTTTCTCTTATTTTTCTAATGATTAAAACAAACAAACCAAAAAACAAAATTCTCCCATTGAAAACCAGAAAAATTCAACATGCCAGCCCACGCGAGTTGGCCGTGACAAGTTGTCCCATTCCGTTTAGACTGACTCACCAATGATCAGTTCCTGTGACCTCTTGGGGGAACAGACAAGCTTTGAAACCAATAGGTCCAAAGCTAGTCCCTCTCAGTTTTGAGCCTGCTGGTGGGAATGCAACTAGTAGCAAAATTAATACTGGTGGAGTTTTTCACAAGTACAACTGGTGCTTTCAGTGAGGACATTACTCTAGTGCAACAGATTTTCTCTGTTAGTGGAAATTTCTCTTCCAGCTCATAATGCTGTTACTCAGTAGATTATGAAGGTTAGTACTTTTGTTATTCTGGATTGATTTTCGTTTCTTTAAAAAACAGTTGTAAGAAAGTCCCAAAGGTGTTTTTTCAGTAGGCAACTGGACTTTCTTGTTTTTTCTTTGAAGATGTTTCATTTCTCATCCAAGAAGTTTCTTCAGCTCTGACAGGTTAGTGGGGAATGTCAGAGCTCTCAGGGGTAGGTTCTGGTTCTTTTTGCTGCCGGTTCGCTCAGGGTCGCGCTTCATGCTGCATGTGTGGACGTGCAGCAATAAAAAAATAGCTTCTGCGCATGCGCAGAAGCAAAATCCAAAATGGTGGTGCCCATGGAGACACCAAAAGAGCAGGTTCCATGACGTCATCACCGAGTTACTACTGGTTCTAAAGAACCAGTTAGAACTGGTAGGATCCTACCTCTGCTTTGGGACAAGGACAACCATGACCTGGATGACTGAGAATCTCAACAGACTTTAGTTGTAAGAAAGGAACTTATTTCTCTGCTAATTGATGTGACATAAGTTCTGATTACCATAAACCACAGCCTAAAATGCCACATGTAACTCTTCAATGAATAATGATGGAAGAAATATTATCCAGTCAGCACAGCAGATAATTTTATGTATTGATAACTAAGAAACAACATATAGAGTAATTGTTTCATAGAAGGTTAAATATTTTGGACCTAGTAGTTTTAGATTATGTAAGCTCTGTGTGTTTAAATACCAGGCAGTTCCAGTAATGTTGGAATATGATAAGCTTCTATTTCTTCTCGCTCTCTCTTTGGCTTAATTTCATATTTATTGTGAGGTTTTTCTTTGCTGTAATTGCACAGAAACCCTTTAGAAAACAAGTCACTGGTAAATGGTCAAGAAAGGAATGAACTAATATGTTAAAGATGCAAATATCTCAGTATGGCCTCTCAACCAGTCCAGCATTCCCAAAACCCAAACTGGCTTTAGATCCGTTTTTCACAGATCAAAGCTGATTTGTATTCAGTAAACATGTAGTGAGAGATATGTGACTCCAGGCTTCAGAAGCCAAATGCTTACATAAAGGAATTGGTGCTAGGGGGCAAAGAGCAGAAGGAAAACTGACATTCTTTTTGAATGATTAATTTGTATCCTTGGGTGTATCTTATTCACTTTATCTTATTCGCTTTAATGTCTTTACAATGTCTGGGAAGTCCTATAATGCAGTACTGTATAATGGTTATATTAAGATACCAATAGAGATATCTCACTTGGCAGTAGATCTCACTGAGTAATTTGGGGCCAATCACTTTATTTTCATTCAACCAAATTCACATAAAGAGCCACTTCGATATAGGCTAGAAACTGGGAGATTGTGCGTCCACGTCTTGCCTTAGGCACAAAACCAGCTGTGTGATCTTAGCCAATCAGTTTCTCTCAGCCTTAGGACGAAAGTAATGGCAAACCAGTTCTGAAAAACCTTGCCAAGAAAATTGCAGGGACTTATCCAGGCAGTTGCCAGGAATCAACAATGACTGGAAGGCACAAAAGAAGAAGAAGAAGAAAATCACATGATGGTTGAGATAAAGATAAAATGAGGGATGTTGGAGGAAAGATGTAACAATTAAAACAAATTGTACTATTTCCATATTGTTTCCTGGCCTAGAATAAAGGCATGATGTATCTCACACTATACACATCTATTGAAGCTAAAGAGTGGCTTGTGGAACCACAGAATGAAAAGTCAGATTTATGAAACCAGGGATATTTCTATTTCTGGCCATAGGCACAGGAATAATGAAGACAGAGTGAATCTGATGGCCATTACCTGGGTTTCATGGAATAGATAGATTGTCTATGATAGTTAAAGGACTACTGAGCACAAGAGTCTGTAAGATTGGTAATTACTCCAGAGCACAGTAGTGACTTCTGCTCTTTGAGGTGACTACCTCTGAAAGCTTTTGATCAAAGCAGGGCTGCTAAAATCAAGATAACAGAATTATGGAAAGGACAAGCAATTGCCTACATAAGGTCAAGTGCTCAGACAAAAATGGAAACAGCAGTCCTTCTGTTGCTATATTGTCCATGTTTATCCCACAAATGGCTAATTCATCATGAAGTATTAGAATTTTGTCAAGGAGAATGTAAAATAAAAATCAAGGGAACAACTAGTGGCAGTGGGTTAAATAGTTTGGATCACTTTTAAAAATTATATTAAAAGAGAGAAAGAGAAACATCCATGGAAACCTAGATACATTGAATATTATACTGTTTCCTTCTGTTTCTTGTTACAGTTTCCAAAGGCCAAAGTTTAGAGGGAAATGGACCTTATACCAGGAGAAGAAGGATCCCTAAGTGCTGTGTTCATCTACCTTGAGTTATGTTCATTTCTTCTCTCTACGTACTATCTAGATAAATTATTGGGAATTTTAGGAAGACTGATAATTTTAAATATCTATTTGAACTTCAAGGAATATTTCCATCCTTTCCCTGTCCTGTTTCAGTCATTGCTACTCTTTTTTTTCCTATTTTGTAACTTTTATTTGGAGTGTTGGACCAAATGGATTATTTACCCAAGTTAGATAATTAGATTACCTTAAACGTTTGCTATTAACCCAAGAAAATATTTGACTTCTTGTATTCCATACCTTTATTGGTGGTAATAAATGTCCACTGAATTACAAGACATGAATTGTTGTGTGTCAAATGCATTTAGTTCATCAACAAGGAAGGACTATTAGTCATCTTTAAAGCTTCCTGAACTCCAGCAACATTATTTCTATTATTATATGCTCTTTATTATAAAAGTTAACACTCGTGGCTTCTTCAGGTAGTGCTATACATACTCAACATATCTTACCTGAGGGACTTTGTAGATACATAGAAGAGTTGCCATATGGAGAGAGATGTCAGGTCCCCCAATGACTGCAGCCAAATATTTTGGGACCCCACATTTGTAGTTAGGGATGAATCTGCCCTGAGTTAAGAGAAGCATCATTGAGGCAAGATAAGTCCAACTTGGACTGAAATTGCTG
>JANHFT010001569.1:174224-184361 GCA_032467955.1 Pseudoxenodon macrops
TGCACAGTAGAAAAAAGCTGTGAAAAATTCTCCCCCAAAAAGGCCAAAAACAAGCTGGCGACGCATGCGCACTGCCGGAAATTCAGCTTCTGCGCATGCGCAGAAGAAGAAAAAATCCGGAATTTTTTTTTCCCTGAAAAATTTTTTTCCCAAAAAAATATGTCAGCGCCCACAGAGCAACAGAACCGGCTCTGTGACGTCACCAGCGGCCTACTACCTACTCAGTAGAACCGGTCCGAACCATTAGGAACTCACCTCTGATTTTCTCAATATTAGTCCAGTGCTCCCCAAAATTGGCTAGTTTGTTCACCAGAGATTGAACACAAAGGACCTGAGATGACTTTTTCTGGGGCAATAATATTAACCACGGTATTTATAATCGGCTAAGGCCTAGTCAGCTGGATTTCTACTGCCACTTACAATGCAATGTTAATCTCTGGTTTGTTCAGACACCTAACTAAGAAGTTTCACTGTGATTTATTTATCGGTTACTCATTCCTGGAAACCATATCATTACAGTTATGATAATCAAACATTGGAAAACCAGCACTTCCCCATTGTTGGTATGCATGTTGCATCATGTTAGGGAGTATGATCCAGGCCAGACTATCAAATTAAACTGTGGCTTAGAAAATGAGCATCAGATCTAAACATATTAACTGTTTTCTTCCTTTATATAACTCTAGAGACTGAGAATTTTTACTTGCTTTCCAACCAAACTTTGCTGTCACATATAGAATTAGAAATCAGCCAACTACCAGTCAATGAGGCAGATGATAAAGCTTCACATCAATGCAATGCAGGTGCCACATTTTTATAATATATCATCACACACATGTATAAAAGGGCAGCTCTTACTTTGTAACAGTACAATCCTGTGGAAGCCTTTATTATGGCATCTTGGAGGGCCTTGGTGACTTGAATACTGTTTTTTCCCCTATTAGTTTCCATATAAGAAACCCCTATAAATTAGAACACTGAATTAAAAACAGCTAACCAGGTTAGATCTCATCTTGAAATTCATGGAACTTATGGAAGTAAAAATCCTCCTTTGTACTCCGACAGGGAAGACTAATACCCAAGTCCAAGGCTTAAAATGCCTGAAAAATAGTTTATACAATCACTGAAAACAATTCACCCTGGCACTAGATTAATTTGATCAGCAATATTTTTCCTTAATTTACCCTAGGCTTGTTTTATGTCTGCCTGATTTCATTTTTAAATATTTTTCCTTAAAAAAATAGAGAAGCATAAAGTTACTAGGCAGCAATCTTTTCCCTTCCCCCAAAAATGTCTTTGTCTTGGCATAGACATTTCTGGATATTATTTTTTTTTAAGTGGCTTCTGATAGCCAAGTCCTTTTCCCAGAAATATGCTCATCCTCCCCGTCTCCTCCATTCCAAAATATAAAAGTGAGCTGAGGGGCCAGGAATGGTGAGAAAACTGTATCACTTTGTTCTTTGGCAAAATACATCCGGTATTACAAAGTACATATTAATAACCATTTTGTGAAATAACTTATTATAGGTTCTCAAAATCCCAAGCATACCTATGGTTTAAGAACCCTGGGAGCCTGTACTGGGTGTGATTTTTTTAATATTGCTATCTTAAGGAATGATTAAATTTCAAATAGGGCTTACTAACACTTGTCAAATTATATCGTCCCTGAAGCTTCCTTTATACTTACTTTCCTGATCAGAAGTTGGAACTGTTGCTGGTAATAAAAATACTGGCTGTTCTACAATTGTGGAGTGTTTTTTTGTGTGGAGTTTTACAGTATTTATTTAAAGAAGAAGCACAATCTAGCAACGTTCCATTAATATAAACTAAGGGGCGTGTGTATTTCCTGAGAAATTTATTTGTTATTATGCTGGACAGTATCCACTGCTCACATTTAAATAAAATACTAAGTATCACAGTTACTGAATAGTTGGAGCTGTGTGTTGTTCTCAGGCCATTAGTCATTTATGAGGAAAATTATTTTCTTGTAATTATAAAAGCCAACAATTGCATAAGGTTCGACCAGGGCAGGATAGTTGTGGATAATATTTTGACCTCATAGGAAAATTCTCCCCCCTCCCCCACTCTCTCTTAATTAACTTAACAGTGGAAACAGAGAGTCTCTTTTATTAACAAACAAGCAAACAAATGAAAGTTAACTCTTTCCTCATTTGAAATAAGCCTTTCTCCTCATTAGCAAAGCTTTTATAAATATTTTTCATCCAACTGTTCCACAATTACTTCAAAACAATGTTATTTAATTGATCCTTATTATCCTATTTATCTTGATGTCATTGTGTCAAAATAAATGTTCCCTTTGGCAGGAAGCCAACTGGGTGACTTTCCTCTGGCCTCGGAAGAAGGCATTGCCAAATTATTTCCAAAAAATAATTTAGGCATCAGGAATGATGATTGGCTTGAAGGACCATCAACAGCACACATATACACAGAGAGAATGAGGATACTCCAAAGGACTTAATTTTATCACAATGGCTTTAGTATAATATGTATACAGACGTGCCTTTGGCTCTTATTTGTGGTTAAAGATTCTTGTTTTAAGGTGTTCATGGATTAAAATTTGCTCCATTTGCTCCAAACTCCAGATTACTACAGTAGGTTCCATTCTAAATTATCTTATTAGAATGGCAAATGTATTAATGAACCACCAAGAATACTCCCAGTTTGCACTGACAGGGCAAACCACCAGTATACAAAAATAAGAGCAAACCCCACACCCTCCTAGCGCTGATTATGTTACCTAGTTTGATAATGAAATGTCTGTAAAAAGACCACCAAGTTCAGAAAGAACGAAGAATCTCACATGGAAAATATATTTCTTAAGTAATATTGGAAAGATTACAAGGATAATAAACATATACCACATTGTTTAATATTGAGATCACTTTTCCAGCATACTGAAGAGATTTTATATTTCAAAGACATACCAACTGAAAACATATTCTCAGCCCTACTAGAAATTTTTCCTCTGAATACAACCATTTCTCAAATTCTGCTGTTTAACACAACAATCCATACATTTATGATATCTTTCCTTAGCAATACCTCCATCTCCAACAGCACAGTTCTTATCTTGGGTCCTATTTCTTTCAGTCTGGGTTTCCCAATAGATGCACCCAAATAATAATAACTTGGATCCTGAAACAAATTAGCAAAATTCACGAACAGAATAATATTTTGTTTGCCCCACTCACAGTTCCTAAGAAGCAAATTGGATTTAGAAGTGCTCTGCAATTTTGAGCACACTCATATGTTTGATTCAGGAAGGCCTTTAACTTTTAAGGAGACACTAATCATTGCCAATAGGACCAAGGAGGAGATACGGAAAAAATTTTCCGTGAACTACATTCAACAAAGAAATCTGATAGAATTGGTTTCATGTATTTATTTATTTTACAGCCTTGGATGCCTTATTGGTAGAAAAGCAATAGATAGGAAATAAGAGAGTACTGTAAATAAGTAATGAACAAATGAGATATCTATTTATCATTAGCTCACATCATTTTAAAAAATATTTATCATTGTATTCCTTTATTCTGTAAGGCACAATGAAAAACTGTTCATCTTTCAAAGAACATAAAAATATTTCAAGTTAATATTTTTTTTTAAAAATCTTGTTAGCAGCTGGCCAGAAATGAGAGAGAAGCTCCATTAATATTTAGGCAGTAAGTCTGAAAACCTGATCACTGTCCACCGTCATCTCCTTTTGCCTCTTTTTGAGGTTAGAGAGCTTCAAAAGAACAGATTGCAGGAGTTCACATTGGCTACTAAAACAGATTTCTCTAAAACTGTGCCAGGATTCTGCCACCAGGGTCAGAAGTCTTCACTGTCAGACAAGCAACTATCACAATTTCTATCAGCCCTGAGATATCCTTCCAGGACCGGAATGAGACAACTCACTGTGGCCAATTAACCACAGTCAATTCACCATGGGACAATTTAACAATTTAATTTAATTATTTAAAATAAATTTTAAAAATTATTTTAATGTTTGTCACTCACAATTCATTCTGTCCCTCCTTTTTGCATCCTTTCTTTAATGATCCTTTTCCACCATTTCTTTGATATTAGTATAACGCTTGTCCCACAGCGAGTTGTCTTGTGGCAAGTTGGCTGTGGTGAGTTGTCCCGTGGCGAGTTGACCATGGCAAGTTGGCCACAGCAAGTTGACTGTGGCAAGTTGGCTGTGGTGAGTTAGATGTGGTGAGTTGGATGTGGTAAGTTATCCCGTGGCGAGTTGTCCCATGGCGAGTTGACCGTGGCAAGTTGGCCACAGCATGTTGACCGTGGCAAGTTGGCCATGGTGAGTTGGATGTGGTGAGTTATCCCGTGGCAAGTTGACCATGGCAAGTTGGCCACAGCTAGTTGACCATGGCAAGTTAGCTGTGGTGAGTTGGCCGTGGTGAGCTGGCCATGGCAAATTGTCATAGACCCTTCCATTAGCCATAGAAATGTCATGTAAATGCAGCAACTGTATGGCTTACTTAGTATTGTTGTGTTTTTCAAGCCTACCGTATTGTTCAAATGTTTATCATGTTGATTAGTTGTTGCTGCCTAGCATGTTTTTAAGATATTAGCAACAATCCTTTGGCTTTGACTCCTGATCTGCCTTATTTTCTCTTTTGTAATACAACAGTTATTCTACTAAGATATCAATCTGGCATCCATTTTGTCTCACTTGCTTGGCTACCTCTTTTTCCAGAAAGGGGTAGGCTGCTTTGGGGACCATCTATCAGACAGCTGCTTTTTGACCCTGCCAGTTCAGTTCGGTTCTATAGAACCATTAGCGGAGATTTGCCTTGGCTCGCTGAGGCCAAGCCCCTGAGCCGGTTCTGCTGGAGGAAATTAGTCCTCCCGGTGGAAATTGGCTCGAAAATAACCCTCTGCACATGCACAAAGCCTCCTGTGCATGCGCAGAGGGTTATTTTTGAAGCAATACCCAGATGTGATGGGGGGTGCACACGAGCGCAAAACGCACATTTCTGTCCCGACCGGAACCGCTAGGAAAGGTAAGTAGAACCCACCCCTGCCTATACCATTTCAGACAAGTGACTGTCCAGTCTCTTGAAATTTTCTAGTGATGAAGCACCCACTGTTCTGACCTAGGCTTCACCAAATCACAAAATAGGCTCCTTGTCCTGAAAAAAAAAACCTTTTTACTTGGCTAATGTGAATTCCTAGTATTCACATCCAGCAAAGTCTCAGCAAACAGTCTTTCAAGGGTGAATTGCAACCATAGACCTTATCAGTCCTTGAATAGCTGCCAGACCAATAGCTTCCAGATGCAACGCTGTACAAGGAAATGCTTGGCAAGGAGTCTCTCAGTTAAGCAAATCTTCACACTAACGAATTAATTGTCTCCTGCAAACACACCGCTCCCCTTTCTCTCCTATTTATTCCCTATGGGAGGGACCATTCAGCGTCCTCTTATGCCTTATTCCCGAGTCGACCTCTGTTCCTTAATTGTTCTCTTCTCCTGACAGCTCTGTGCATGCACACATCAGGAACAGGCTCTTCTTCAGCCCCACTTATCACCAACTCCAAAGGTAGCTGATAACTGTCTGATGGCCCTGGCCCCATCGCTACCTTCGATGTAGAGCACTCATCAGAGGCTTCCTCAGACTCCAGGACTGGCCCATGTTCCTCCCCAACCTCCTCACTGTCCAAGTCTGCCACCAGCTCTGCTGGCCGCTGGTGGGCCACGACACCCGCAACTTCTGAATGCAAACTATTCCACTGTCAGGAAGCTTGTCCTTAATTCCAAGTTGCTCCTTCTTGAGAGAAGCAATCTTCATTCTATCAAAATCAACTGGAGAGACAGACATTTGGACTGAATCAGAAAGAAAATGAAAGAATATTTAAAAGGCGAAATAAAGCACTTAATCCTTCCCTCCCCTGCCCCCCCTCCCACCTGTCTCTGGAGTGAAATTGGCCTACTAGGAATTTGCTTGAAGAGCAAACTGTGCAATCATCAGGAAGCAACTCTCAAAGCCTTGGCGAATATACCCCAGTCTGCCATTCTATGGTATACGATTCAAGGCTTTTGAACCTTTCTGAGGACACGATGCATTTGGGAGCTTGACTGAAATTCTGCTTCATTCACATACTAATCTTTTCCTAGGTTTTCAGCAATGAAGTATGCTAGGTAACTGTAGTTGTTATCCTACCTCTCCAGAATTGTTGGGAAGGATAGAAATGACCCGTCCTGTCCCCCTCAGTTTGAGTTTTTGGAGAAAAAGCAGAATATAAGTGCAGTTATTACATAAACCCCCAATATTTGTGTTACGTTTTACCAATGAAGAAATAAAGGGAGACTAGGATAGATCTATTTCAAGCTATTTAGCTCTCATCAGCTAGCCATGCCATAAACATAAATTTAACACAAAAATAGTTTGTCGCGAAATCAATTGCCTGCAAAGACTCCTGGATTGGGGCTGAAAGGCGAAAATGGAAGCAGCATGCTCCATCCCATAATTGGGTAGACCAAGTTGCCCTGATAGACTGGTCTCACTGGAAAAAAAGTCTCTTAAACCCCAAATAGTTCAGTAAGAAAGTGAACTAGACTAGTCTTTCAACCAGTTCAATGGTACTACAGCTCTTATACACGCATCACTGAAAAAAAATTGGAAACAAACACAACAAAAGGTTAGGTGTTTTTTTTATTCACAAAGCACAGTTTTGCATGAACCAAATGTTCTCATAATTAAATTGTGATATATTGGCCCACCACCCTTGTCCACAGACTGAATGACTTAATCATTTATATTGTTTATACCATTTTTAGTGCTAACACTGTTTTTATTGTAAGCTACCATGAGGCTCCTATGAAAATTTAACAACACATCAAATAAAATAAGTGAACAAATGAATGCTTGGTAGAGTTTTATGCACTGACTTAAAAATGAGCTAAAGGGATAATCATCTCTACAGAAACTTAAAGTATCATCCTGGGTAATATATTGGCTGAAATAAAAGTGCTAAGCTTGGTTTAAACTAGCTGCAATGGACAGGCACATTTTTCCTGATGATACTCAGTGAAAGGAAATAATAAATATGGGAGATATGAATTCACCCTAACGGCTTCTTCCACATACAATTACCGTATTTTTCAGAGTATAAGACGCACCTGAGTATAAGATGCACCTTAGTTTTTGGGGAGGAAAATAGGGGGGGAAATCTACCTACCAGGTATTCATCTGGCTAGTCTGGTAGCATGATTATAAAGGGGGGAAATGTGACTGTGTGGAAGTGCCTTAAGCAAACTATGGTGGCTCATAAAAAAAGGGTATAAAATACAGGGAGGGTGCTCCATTCTCGGTTGCTGTAACAAAAATTAATTTGATGGTGTTGCCTTGTTAGAATAGCCTCAAGAGAGAGAAGGAACAGGAAGAGGAGCAATAGGAAACGCCCAGGAGAAGGTCCTCTCCAATCTGCCCAAACACATGAAGCAGATTTTTAAAACAAAATAGTACAGAAATACTAGACACGCCTTCATCAGGCTGAAATACGAATTAGAACCAGGCTAATTATAACACACTTATCTGTCGTCCATGTAGAAGTGCTAATGTACCTGTGACTTTTCAGAGAAGATGTTGCTTGCACATTCCCTTCTTTTGCAAGAGGCGAAACTGTACCATTTCAGTAGCATCATCTTGTAAAACTCCCAAGATAAAGTTTGAAATTTTTATAGCAGGAGTCTCCAAACTCAGTCACTTGGCTGGGGAATTCTGGGAGTTGAAGTCCATATGTCTTAAAGTGGCTGAGTTTGGAGACCCCGGTTTATAGATTCACAAATAGATTCACTTTGTTCCCTTCAATATTATTGTACAGCAGATATGGGTAGTAGATCCCAGTAGCCTCAAACCACGAAGAGTATAACAGTAATATAATGACATTGCAGGAGGGCAAGCAAAGAAACTATCCATCATGGTTCAGTTTGGTATTGAGGGCCACATAATGTGGTCTTTGTAGTACTTGCAATATAGTTTTTGTAGTACTGCTCCACTGGCCAACCAACATGGGTTTGCTTGAAGGTTAATCTTATGGCATATCATTAGCTATACATTTTGAAAAGGGCAAATTTAAAATACATACGTATCACCTCTCCGTTAGTAGAAAATCCTATCTGCCAACAGAGCTCTCCTCTCTACAATGGGCAAATTCTTCTTCTATGTAAGTACCCTGAGAATGTATCTCATAATTACAAAGTATTTGCATCTGCATTTGATACTGAGATTGTGGCCTTAAAGCAATTTCACAATTAATTACATAAGATTGTAATTATAAGTCATCATCAAGGGTTTGCCAGTATACAAACATTTCAGAATGTTAACATTTATGGACCTATGTCCTCCTCTAAACAAAAAAGAAGTCTCTTATAGCCAAGGGAAACTGATTCACTGAAAAGATTCTGTGTGCAATGTCATATTTGACTGCAGAGTTTTTGGGATCATGGGATTTAGAAGCACAAGCTAAAGATGCGGTCTGAAGGAAACAGTCATTCCTCAAAATGTTTTGACTGCAGCTGCTTGTTTTGACTCATTAAAGCATCTAAAACACTTTCTCTGTGCAAAGCTTCTGCAGCAGGGATAAAGTGATCCCCCCCAAAACAACCTTGGAAGACAGATTTGGAAGCCGTGCTTTATGTGAAATTCAGACAAATAGAAAGCTTCCCGAAACTGGTGTTTGAAATGTTATGCATTTGACTTCTGTTTGAGAGCCACATTGAGCTAAATGCCCCCTTTTTTTAATATAACACGACAGCATTTCAACAGGGTTGGCAGCCTGATGCAGGACCGAAAACCCCAATATCTCTCTGGAGTAAGGGGAGATCTTGAGATAGTCCACATGGTCCCACATAGCTGCTTCTCATCAGTAAATTGCACAAATTGCCCTTTCACAGTGTCAGGCCTACAACCATATTTCTGTTGGATCTTTGGCCTGCCACACTTTCCATTATTCTACTATGCATTTTCTATTGTGGGAAAGTGGGAGGGGGGATAGTACGGAGATGGCGATATGTAGCCATAACAAAATTCTTTCTAGAAAGTCAAGGTCATCCTTTGCCTTTGCCCCTGTCCGGAACTGGATGGGCGAAGATGCCAGCTTGGCAATGAATGATTGGACCATGTGACGGACGCGTGGGTGTGGGGGGCAAAATCTTGAACTTTCAACTGGGTGGTGAAAACCTAGGAATCTTCAGATTTGGGTTTTCAAAAATATGCCAACATGTCTCTCTTAATAAATTGGAACTTTGAAGAATGCTTTGCCTTGAAGTCTGATTTAGTTCTGGATGATGTTTGGAATGCTGACATTTTATATCTATCAGTCATTTGTAAGATTGCGGTAATAGATAGACTGTGCAATGTTCTGTAAAATTAAAGTAAAAATATAAGACTATCCTATATAAACTCCCAGAAAAAAAATAAGAGTTCTTTTTTCCTCTGTTCTAAGCAATCCATCATCCTGGTTTCATAGTACAAATATATGCACAGACAAAAAATGCTTTTACTGTAATAATATGCCGGTGGTGACAGTTAATAGGAATTGCTCCTCAGAACAAATGGAAGAACCTAGAATAAATTAGATTGGGGTGGATCTGTCCCACAGTCAGAAATGCAAAATTGTTATTGTTGTAGTTGTAGTGACTTATTTAAGATGCAGACTTGTGCACCCTCATTAAGGCAAAGAGGACCCCAAAATCTCATGGAGGAAGTGAAGGATGAAAACAGCAAACCTCCCAAATTCCAGGAATTGCATTACCGGTAGTTTTATTTTACTGGGGTTTGAAACAGTTTGAAGAGGCTTATGAATTTTAAATCCAAAGTAAAATAAATACAGAGATGACGGTAACAGGGGAAGAGATGGATTTCTCCCCATTTTGAAGGTAAAGAAGAAAAATGACTTGAAGCAGGAAGTAAGTAGTTGATGATGAGTTGAAAGATTTGCAGAGTTCAGCTGGCTTGCTGTTTTCAAGCTGTTGAGAAAACCAAATCCTTTTGTAGGAAGAAATGTCCATCTAGATTCAGTTCCAAGTGGGGGGAAAAGACACTGGAAACATGGAGACTGCTTGGAAAGATGGTTTAATGGTGGACAGGAGCACATGGCTTGAGTTCCTGA
>JANHFT010001569.1:195505-209162 GCA_032467955.1 Pseudoxenodon macrops
ATTATTATTATTATTATTATTATTATTATTATTATTATTATTTGTAAACAAAGGAAAAACTCCTTTAATAACTCAAAAAATATTTGTGAACAATTATTGGGACTTAACTCACAGTATTCACGTTTGTCTTAATCAAAATATTAGGTTCTACAAAAACTACTTTAACTTGTTTTTGTTTTATGGAGGTGGTATGACAGATGCCAATTCATAGCTAACAAAAATCCTGAATTACTCTCTTAAAGATTTCTATGTGTAACTTAGGCCAAGTCTTACCTTAATTATGTCTTGTGGCTGGACTTATTTTGACTTTCTTCTGCAGTTGAGACATAAAGAGAGTGATGTGTAAAGATCTATCCATTTTAAATATAACATTACATATTTATTTACAACATTTATATAGCCTCCCATGATGATAATGCGTAATTATAAAAATAACATCTTTTTATCTAACTCTCATTCAAAACAGATTTCCAGACTGGTTTACATAAATAAATTCTGCCTGTCTCTTTTGATAAGTTTACAATCTAGGAAGTACCATACAAAAAGAAAAAGAGATGTACTGTATATAGGATCTGGAAATAATACAGTGGCTTTATGTGATGAATAGCTATGTACAGTTCGGAGATACAAGGAGCCTAATGCTGATGTCCTTTCAGCAGAGCTGAAAAAAGCTGTATTTTCCATTTCATCTTCATCTCCAGCAACTTTTTACTTAAAGTAGCAGCTGTTTATTCTCCATGACTGAACATATTCTTTTGCCCCATAAAAGAAAACCCTGATAGGTTAATAGCTCTGGATAGAACATAGAGAAAAAGGGGTAAGGTCTATCCTTTTCTCCACCCACCTTTCTGCCATTCTTTTTCACTTCAAACTAAAAATGTGTTTAATATATCAAGGAAAGAAAAAAAACACCAGTACATATTGTTCCTTGCTTAGTACCGAAAATGATGCATTAAAAAAAAAAAGCAACCCAGGCTATTCATAGAAGCTGACATTCCCTTTCCTGAAGGTTCCTCCCTGATTAATAAGGACAAATAGAGTTTTGGCTATTTATCCAGTTGCTGTTTATTACACACAGCTTGTAGGACACCTACAGAATTAAAATCTCTCTGTCTCTGTCTCAAATATATAAGAGGAGAAAGTGTTGGTTCTAATTACATATGTCTTTTATTTGTGCCACAAACTGCATATTCAGGCACTGTTCTGCAGCAATATTCCATGTAGTGCTCTATGTATTTATGCCACATTGTTTGACCTTCTTACCATGCATTCAATAGGTAGCCTGCAGTGGAAAATTTCATGTGCATAATCATAAGATAATCAGTGACAATTATGTAACTGATTAATTTTAAAGATCTGAGAAGCAAACACAGTGCTCATCAATAAGCATAAACAACAGAATCAAGTAAATATTCAAAGATGTGAAATAATGAAATTCAGATTTAATGCTGGTGAACAGTACTGTAAAAAAAAAGAGTTGATAAAGTTGAGGCAACTTGGCAATTGCAGTACTGACTCTCTCTCACACATACATAATTTTGCTTTGAAAGTCTTATGGTGTATCAGATTTACCACAAGTTAAAAAAAAATACATTGTGATCTGTAGTACTTTTTAAAGTGGTCTACCAGAAGTTCTCAACACACACGGTAGATTTATACTCCATCTTTTTAGTTTCTACATCAGTACTAAATCTGTACTAAGGAATTCAGAGCAGAGGAATGAACAGGTATCAGATTTGTCTAAGTCCCTTCCAGTTTAACCATAATGCAAAAACTAGCATTCACAAAGCAATTTTTGATAAATTCAGATTGATCTAAAAATGAATGGAATCACAGGTCTTAAAGGAAATGACAAATGTGTGGAAATGATTCTCATTTAAGGAGATTGCATGTGGCATTCATCTCTTACAATATCAATTCCTGCCAATTGTACAAATGCATGCAATGCTGGTAATTATTTATCTCATTATGGCAGACTTGAAGAATTATCTGGACCATATACTTAGCTAGCCTGCAGAGCTTTTAGAAATGTTCTTTCCATATACCCTAACAGTTACCTTTCTTTTAAAGCCATATATATGTCTCCCTCCCCTTATTTTTTACAGTCCTGAGTCTTTCCCCCTCCCCAAAATTAGATGTCCAACTCTTTATCCTTAGGGGGGGGGGAGGAAGCTTTCATCACACATCAGCGGAGATCAGAATTTTCCCCAACCCACAAGGCTTTAAAATAGGCTGTGACAACAAGGTTTTGCTAACAGTGGATGCTATTTTAGTTCTTCATTGTCATTCTGGGAGAATTTTTAAGAGCTTGTTGCTAGAGAATGAAGAGTTAAGCTCAACAGAATAATTCCTCTTGTTGTCTTCACTGATTTCAGTGGAAATTTTAAAGCCTCATTGCTATGCATTTCTATGCAGCGATTGTCATTTTATTTTTTCAATCCTGTCTGATTCTCAGAGACTGCCTGGATAAGTCCCTGCAGTTTTCTTGGCAACATTTATCAGGAGTAGGTTGCCATTGCCTCCTTCCTAGAGCTGAGAGAAAGTAACTGGCACAAGGTCAACCAGCTGGCTTTGTGCCCAAGGTGGGATTAGAATTCCTGGTTTCCAGACCAGCCTGCGGTGCTTCTGTCACTGAAAACAGACCTCAGGAGGCTTTCCCAGCCAAAAATGGAGCTCAGGAGCCCATTTTTTCTGGCAGAGCACTTGGGCCACCATAGGCGCTCTGACACACGTGATGCCAAGATGGCCATGCCTACCCTAGCCCTCCCCACCTGCCCCCCCCAAGTAAAACACAACCGTAATGCAGCCCTCAATGAAATCGAGTTTGACACCCCTCCGTTAAGATATTGCCCTAAGGTTTAATAGTTAAACCGATACATAAGGATCACCAGATATTTACTTAAAATATTTTGTCTTGTTTTTTAAAAGACATTTTGCACAATGAATCTCTTCAAGTATAGACATTTCTATACATTTATTTCTCTCTTTCCTCCTATTCAAATCCTACTACCACTCTTCTATTGTTATTAGAATCTAATAGCGCCATTGCTATCAATGGAAAATGTTTAGAAGTCTAGTTGTAGCATGTTTGGGTGTGAGAGTAAATTAATAAAGGAATACTGACAAATATGTCTCTGCATGGAAAATATTGCGATAGGTATATTCACAGTCAGTTATTTCCATCTGCCTTGCTCACGCCTACTGCATCATGAGGCAGAATCAACCTGATATCAATTTGCCTTATTTAAATAATTCCTTGTAAGTACAGTAGACATTGATTTGTCCTAGTACGGTTTCCTCTCCTATGTCTTGTTCTACAATTGTAATTATCTTTAACCAGCACTGTCATTGTTCATATTGTATAGAAATTATGAGAGGAGTAGTCAAACATATCTTAGATGAGGTAACCTACTGTACATTATTATATATTCTAGTTAAAGTTGCAGGCATTATGAGAACTTGGTATGCAAGAATCACTAAATTATGAAACTCTGGAATAATCTTACCAACAAGATTTTAGTCTTACTTGTATCGAATTGACTAAAAGTGAGATGCTCAGTGACATCTTTTATTTACTTTTAAACTTCATAAAATTTCTTCCATAAATTAATTGGGGAGCAAAATTCTATGTTTATCTATTCAATGATAACTTTTAAGATAAATAAATTTTAGAGGTATATATGTATCAAACTGCAACTTCAGTTTACCCTCTAATTAAGGTTCATAGTGCATGAAAATGTTTCTAACGTGATGCATTTCTGAAAGGATAAATTCTAAAGGGAACAGACTTTTGTTTTAGTCCTTCTGTAATATAAGCCACATTCATTCACTATAATAGTTTGTAACCATAATGTTATTTTTTTCAAAATTCTTGATGCAGTTAAATTAGATTATTACATGGGTATTAAAGAATAAAACCCTGATCTATATATAAATAGATGTTATCAACTCTGGTTTTTATATTATTTCAACCGTGAAGAGTATAAGATTGAGTAATATGGAATACTACAGAAAATAAATAATAAAATTCCCTTTTAATATCTGAAAAGATCAAGTCAGTGATTAATCAGTGGAACAACTTGCCTCCAGAAATTGTGAATGCTCCAACACTGGAATTTTTAAAGAAGATGTTAGATAACCATTTGTCTGAAGTGGTGTAAGGTTTCCTGCCTAAGCAGGGGGTTGGACTATAAGACCCCAACTTCGAAATCTGTTATTCTAAAAGTTACTATTTAAATTGGAACAAATTAAGACATAATCCAAAGAATGAATAGTCTATGCTAGATAATCCAAAGAATGTAGTTTTTAAACTGCTTGTCTGAGCCTTATGGGAAATTTTAATGTATTTAACTTAAAAATTCTGGGATTGTTTATCCTTTATATATATGAGATGCAGTGGCTTAGTAGCTAAAACGCTGAGCTTACTGATCAGAAAGATTGGCAGTTCAGCGGTTCGAATCCCTAGTGCCACATAACAGAGTGAGCTCCTGTTACTTGCCCCAGCTTATGCCAACCTAGCAGTTCGAAAGCATGTAAAAATGCAAGTAGAAAAATAGGGGCCACCTTGGTCGGAAGGTAACAGCGTTCCATGCACCTTTGATATTTATTCATGCCGACCACATAACCACGGAATTGTCATCAGACAGTGTTGGCTCTTCGGCTTAGAAATGGAGATAAGCACTGCCCCATAGAGTCGGGAATGACTAGCATGTATGTGTGAGGGGAACCTTTACCTTTTACTCTCAGATACTCAAATACTTTGGCCACCTAATAAAAGGAAGGGGTCACTGGAGAAGAGCCTAATGCTGGGAAATATTGAGGGCAAAAGAAGAAGGGGACGACAGAGAATGAGGTGGCTGGATGGAGTTACTGAAGCAGTAGGCATGAGCTTAAATGGGCTCCAGAGGATGGTAGAGAACAGGAAGGCCTGGAGGAATGTTGTCCATGGGGTCGCGGTGGGTCGGACATGACTTTGCAACTAATAACAACAATCTCAGTTTTATATAACATGCAGAATAACTGAAAACCAGACTCTTGCTTTCCCAAGTTAAAGAAAAACCTCCATCTCTAGGTCTAGACAGGAAATCATAAATTATCTAGTGCAGGGCTGTCATCACATGATGTATCGGGACTTTTTTCCCCTTCGCTAAACCGGGCGTGGGCGTGGCCAGCACGTGACACATCCGGTCCGCAGGCCGGGGGTTTTACAGCCCTGACCTAGTGGCAAAACCCACTTTCCTTGGTGAAATAATAAACACAGAAAGAATCCCATAAGTCAGTCATTGCTCATCATCCAGTTGACCAGTAAGAAAGTACAAAATATTTTCACCTCTTGTTTGTTGTATAAATGAGATTATAGGGGAGAATCTTTGTAGGGAAGCAAAATCTGAAATTGATCTATTCAAGACTGAGAGTATTAGGTCAATGTATTACATGGTTTAGGGGTCATTTAGCTGAGTCATTCAAATATTAATGTTGCCACTTCTACAGTCTCAAGATGTTAGACAGGTAGTCCTCAATTTACAACAGTTCATTTAGTGACCGTTTGAAGTTACAATGGCACTGAAAAAATGACTTTTGACCGTTTTTCACACTTCTGATCGTTGTAGCATCTCCATGGTCATGTGATCAAAATTTAGATGCTTGGCAACTGACTCATATTTGTTTTCAAAAGAGCCCTGGGGAATTTCAGTAGGGTTCCAAAATTCAAGAGTGTCTCATTCAAGCAACCTTTTGATGTTGTCTCAGCCATCTGTCTCCAAGCAGTTATTCCATGGAAGGAGTTGTACTTAAATCCCCCAACTATGTATGAGGGAACTGATTCTTCATGTATTCCCCATGAAATTAGCATTTCCGCAGAAAGAGACTGCCAATTATGTAGGACCATATAATTGGATCATTCAGACATGCTCTCAGCCACACAAAAGATAATCATGTTTAAATAGTTCTCAAATAACTGAGTTGACATCAGAAAGAGGCTTGAATCTTCCAACATACCAACAGCTTTTATCACTAGCTTTGTGGTCCATGTTGTGTGATACTCTCAAAGTCAGAGATGACAAGGTGAAATGGTATGTGGGAATGACCTTGGGAGACAGGAGGAAGAGTCACAGCCCGGGGAGTAGTCAGATAAGAAGCAGCTTAGCTCATAAAAGAAATTTAGGTGTGGCAAAGAAGGGATGTTCTCTAGTTTCTTGGGCTATAAAGGTGACAGGGAAGAAATATCTTTTCAGATTAGCAAGATTGACATCAGCCTTAGATACCTTAGCAACAAACTAAAGAAAATCATTAGGAAAACACTTGTCAAAATAATATACAATCAACATTTTGGGCTATTTTGTTTCTGGCTGTGAGATATAATAAATCTATATCTTCAAAAAGCATATTATTAAAACATTTGGTATACTTGCTTACTGCTACTGCTATTTTGCAGAAATAATGTTTACTAACATTATTCAGTTGCGTGCAGCAATTGGTATCATCAATCTAAAAAATACCACCCAGAAAGAAGATATACATGTTCAGAAATATGTCTATAGTTCATTATATTTAAAAAATCTATACATTTAAAATCTGCTTAATAAATAATTTTAAAAACAAGGAAATTAAAAGGGAAAGGAAGAGAAAAAGGAAGGCTGATTGAATTGTGACTTTGGTTGGTGATTCTGTAAATATATTTTGAGCCAGCTGTACCATGTTTCATCAGATCTCCTATCTACATTCCAAGTCTTTCCTCCCTCTCTCTTGACCTCAGAAGCAACAAATATTTCAAAATGAAAATTCTTGGAAACCAGAGTTCATTTATCTCCTCTGTTTTCTCTGTACCCAGTAGATAATGTCATAGATTGCATCATACCATGTTTACTCTGCTGAATGCCTTGCATAGTTCTAGTGGCTTGCATTGTACTTTGGGTGGAATTAGTTGGATTGTCTGAGAACCCATCGGCTGATGTTCCTCAAGAAAATTATAGCAGTCTAGAGGTCAGGGAACACCCTTGTTTGTGGTGGGACAGAGAGCTGGAGTTCAACTCGTCCAGTGGTTATCAAATAAGCTTCCATGTACAGATATCTAGGAGATGCATTAGAAACAACCATTTGAAATGACTGAAGGTCTTACAAGACACCAGCTTCAGTGAAGTTCATTAAGGAAAGCTGTCCATCAGAAGGAGAAGCAGAAGGTTGCCTTTAACTCATCCCTTCACCTTCCAGTCAGTTTAGAATAGAATAGAATAGAATTCCTTATTGGCCAAGTGTGATTGGACACACAAGGAAATTGTCTTTGGTGCAGGTGCTCTCAGTGTACATAAATACAATTATCTGATAGAGCTACTCTGCATGTGTGCAGACCAGAGGTGGGTTCCTACCGGTTTGGACCAGTTCTACCAAGTAGGTAGTAGGCCGCTGGTGAGGTCACGGAGCCGGTTCTGTTGCTCCGTGGGCGCCGACATCTTTTTTGGGGGAATTTTTTTTTTAATTTCCGGATTTTTCTTCTTCTGCGCATGCACAGAAACTGAGTTTCCGGCACTGCACATGCATCACCATCTTATTTTCGGCCTTTTTAAAAAAAATGCATGGCTTTTTTTTACTGCACATGCGCGCACGCACGGGGTGCGCACATGCACACGTGAGGCACACCCACGCAGCACGGGAGGCAGCGAACCGCCGGCAAGGTAATTTAGAACCCACCCCTGGTGCAGACCCAGTCCCCAAAGATACTTTCATGAGGCCTGAATACCACTGAAATAAATCATTTTTGCACAGATAAATGAAATTCCCATCACATGCTCCAGTGCATATTCAAAAGTGTAAAGGATATGAGTAGCATATAAATTTCCTAAATAAAATAAAACAGTACAGAACAAAACAATCTTAGATTCCAGTTGTATTCTGCCAGTTTCACATCTGTCATGTTAGCCTTTAACATTTGGAACAATGCAGAGCCTTGATGGTGGCTGTTTTGATTCACTTTTGCCTGGCATTCAACCTGGTTTGGAGGAACTTGCCTGAGTGCCATGATTCACCACCCGGGTGGGAAAGTAA
The DNA here is from genome assembly GCA_032467955.1 of Pseudoxenodon macrops. Lineage (NCBI taxonomy): Eukaryota > Metazoa > Chordata > Lepidosauria > Squamata > Pseudoxenodontidae > Pseudoxenodon > Pseudoxenodon macrops. The sequence goes on from JANHFT010001569.1 coordinate 203,546, forward strand.
AAAGGGCAGTGTGGCTTACAGTCAAACTGACACTGATCTTTTTCTGGACTGTCCTAGGAACTGCTATATTAACATACTATTTTGTAAAACTCTACTTCTATATTGGATAGAAAGACTCTAAAAATGACGATGGCAGATTGTGGCTTTTCCCCATAGCAGCCATCCTGCAAGTTTCTTCATCCATTTCTGTCTGATCCATTTCTAGCAAAGAATTCCCTAAACAAATATTTGTAGCTGATGATGAATTAAGGGAGGATCAATAAATGCAAGTTCAAGATAAGAATGGATAGCTGTTGGCTGTAAGACCAAAATACACCCTTGATCATTGGGCCAGGCAATGAACAAAATGATGGTTTTGGGCGTACATTGTTCACTGGGCCAATGCCTCTAAGTGCTATAAAATTATTATTATGTTTATATTTGAGATACTCAGCTTCCAAAACATGCTGCCAAAATAATAATTTTCAACTTTTGCTCTTTGATTTATAAGTAGGAGCCATGACCTAGAACGTTTCATAAGCTTCATCAGTATGTTCACTATGCTTTGAACGTAAGCTACAATAGTAGTAATATCCTGATGAGGTGGTTGTTGTTGTCTGCTCTATGTAAGGCTGAGCTTGAAAATAGTTCCAAAACTTTGCTGATACACAAAGTTTCACATTTAATTATTGTTGAGCACTAGCAGGTGTTATTGTTTCAATATATTTGCTCTCTATATGATTTATTAAACTAAACAGCCTGTGATTTTGGTTCTAGTGCATTGACATTGGCAAATAGCACCTGACTCCAGATGCCCTGAATTTTCTTCCATGAGATTTCAAATAGCAGTCTTGGACTTCCGTCACCCTGATATGCTTGTCAATTTTCCTCTCCTTTCATTTTTAGTGACTGTTAAAGAATTTTGTATTTCAACATACTTTTTGGTAGAATATTTTAGCACAGATTGCTATTTTTCACATTGTTTAATTTATTGTTGTTGCTGCTTTGTACCAGTAAGTTTCAGAAACATTAGATACTGGGACTGACTTTAAATTCTTTTTTAAGCTGTCTTTTCAAAACTTTCTGGACTGAAAAGTAAAATATAAACTTACTAAACAAGTTTTTCAAACACATATTCATAATCAAAACATACCGGTAAATGGAACAGTAGCCATAAAAATATTCTAAATCTAAAATTCAAACATTTATTAACTCTATGATATGGCTATGATAAATCTGAGAGAACCTGAATAATATTTCACGTCATTAATTACTGAACTTTTTGGAGTGAGTATTGCTTAGCCATTGTTATTAGTGAAGATTAAAAGCAGGTTCTAATGATAGTTTTCTTTGTTGATATGCAACGCTGACTGATACATTGATCGCTCGCTATGAATTCCCTAATTGGAAAGCTGTTTCCAGATAAACTTTCAGTTAGTACTGTCATTGCTGAACAGGTGTTTAGTGCTACAGCTGTATTTAAGCAACCCACTGAAAATTATTTTTCCTTGAAACGTTCTGTTTGTGCAAATCTTCTTAAACCAAAAAAAATAAAATTCTGTTGGGATGTTTTCTATATACAATACCGGTACTACTGAGATTCTATATACTGTAGTATCTTTTATAGTTATAAATAAATAAGAAAGGATTAAAAATAATCAACCATTTTAAAATAGAACTTGATAAAACTGTTTCCCCTGCTTTATCATTTCAACATTATGAAACATTTTATTGTTTAAAACATATCCTGAAGTTTATCTGGGATTTTCAGGTGAGAACAGTGAAAAAGTCCAGCATTAATTTGAGAGAGCACAGGGAATTCGGAGGGGGGGGGGAGGACAGCAGGAGGGGAGAGAGAGGCAAAGAGAGAGAGAGATCTTTTCTTTCTTTTTTTAAAATCATTTTTATTGTTTTTCTCTTTAAAAAACAAAAACACAAACAAATTTTTAAAAAGGGATCAGTTTCCCAATTTACAACTATTCTGTATCTGAGTATATCCACAGTTTGTATTTTTCCCCTTTTGTATTCACATATTTATATTTGTGATTCCCTTATTCCTTACATATTTCTTACAAAAGAGAGAGATCTTTTCATCTGTGATATATTGTCAAAAATGCTTGGAATAAAGGCAGTAGTGGGATTCTGTAAGCAGGGCAATAAAGATTAGGCTAAAAACAACATCAGAATATTGTAATTCCTTACAGGATTAACCTTGTAAATTGGGGAAAAAACAAAAGGAGATTTCTTCTAACAACCGGTTCTCCGGTAATTATTGCTTAGAAAGTTAACTACCGGTAAAATCCCACCTCTGAATAAAGGACATGGATTCAGAGTGTAGGTTTTCTAGTTGTGCGCAGATGTATCACCAAAAGTCACATATGTCAAATGGGAAGATACATAAATTCAATGGCAATAATAATAATATCTGCATCAACATTAGTAAATACCTTATAGTTTTGGAAGCTAAATATATCAAATATAAACATAATAATAATTTGATAGCAATTAGAGGCAGACAGTAGCAACGGTGGAAATTCCTATCCTTCTTGACCATTATTTTCATGATCCCTGTCAGTCAAAGGTCATCTGCCCCATGCAATGGTGTCATAGTTCCTGCACCCACTCTTTGACTACTTATTATATCAAACTAATTTACGTGAGTTAATTTTGCTGCTGTTCGCAATAGCAATACTATTTAGACATATACAGTATATCGCCCCATGGTGCTCTTTGGGTGGTTTACAATGTCAGCATTATTTGCATATTGCCTCCAACAATCTGGGTCCTCATTTTACTGACTTCGGAAGGATGGAAGGCTGAGTCAACTTTGAGCCTGTCATGATCGAACTACAGACTGGGCAGTCTGAACTAAACACAGTGTCTCCAGGGCTCTTCCTGTAGTCCTCTCCCAACTGTCAAGCAGAGATATTTTTGCTGCAGTAAACATGTCTCTTCTTTTATAGTAGAAACTCTGGATCCTACGAAACTAAAATAAAACTCCCAGAACCAAGCAGAAGCAAGGCAGCTGATTGAAATACGGTTATTTGGCAAAGTATCATATACAGTTAAGCTGATTTGCAGTCCAACCTTATTCCCTACTTCTTTATACAAACACTCTTGTTCTGCACTGCTTTGCTGAAGCACTGCTATGCATAAACTCCTTGAAAAAGCAACCAATTTCCTGTTGGCTTCTTCCCCACATGACAAAAGCAAAAACTCAGCATCAATGTGGCTGAATCATGAATGACTCCTCAGACTATAAGTCAAATAGCAGAGTATGCTTTGGCAAATTTAAATTGAAGGCACCTGGAAAATACTTGCGTAACTGTAGCATGGACCAGAGGTGCAGGTTCTGACCAGTTCTGGAGAACTGGTAACGGAAATTTTGAGTAGTTTGGAGAATTATCACCTCTGACCGGCCCCACCGCCATCTATTCTCTGCCTCCCAAATCCCAGCTGATCAGGAGGAAATGGGGATTTTGCAGTAACCTTCCCCTGCCACCCCCACCAAGCCACGCCCACAGAACTGGTAGTTAAAAAAAATTGAATCCCACCACTGGCATGGTGCATCTAAGACAAAAGAATTTAGTGGCAAGTGACTGGTAGACAACACCATTAGAGTGAGCATTGCAATTAGAGAGTCAGAGATAAGATTTAGATGCTTAATCTACTCTGTATGCATGAAGTATTGCAATGATGAAAGCCTTAGACTTAACTTGAAGTGAAAACCATAGACTCATAAAAGTGAGAGGCCATTTAGGCTCAACCCCCTGCTCAGAGCAAAAATCCATATTAAAGCGTCTCAGTGAAAAGAAATCCACCACTTCTCTAGTTAATTTAGTTTCAGTATCAAAGTGCTCATACTGCTAGGAAAAAACAATTTCTAGTACACCTCTGCCTTCCTTTAACTTAAATCCATTATTTTATGTCCTGCACTGTAAAATGGAAGAGAACAGTTCTGGAACTTCTTCTATGTAACATGGAAGTTACTTGAAGTATGCTCTATCACTTCAGTCTCCTTTCTCAAAGCTAAAGAATTTCCCTTCTTTAGCAATCACAAATATGTTATTTGTAGTCCATCGATTATGGTTTGATTATAGGAAGTATTAATTCATGCACTTTTGAATCCAAGCCACTCAATGTGAATGCCTTACAGATATTGTTAGTCTGATGAAGTTTGTTCTTGATAAATCTACGATTTCTGGTAATTATTGCATTGTTTTCTACGTAGTTGCAAATAACTACTTTATGATTTGCTATAGAACTTCCCAGGTCCTGATGTCAGGCTGGATTTTATATGTTCTTCCTTTTCCAGCTCTTTTGGTGGTGGGGAGAATATTTTTCTCCTCTACAGAATTAGTACTTGATAAGTTCTTCAGGAGCTCAAGGACAATACATACAGATTCATTTAAAGTATCAGGTAGGGTTTTTTCCCCCCAGTACCCTAGTATGCAATTTATCTCATCCTGGAGATTTAAATCTACCCATCCCAAGCTTCAATCCTATCTTTTTTACCTTGCTCCTCACAATTTTCACTTCGAATGTATACTTTTGTGTTGAACTGAAGTCTAAATTGAAGTAAGAGTTATAGGAATCTCTCTCTCTCTCTCTCTCTCTCTCTCTCTCTCTCTCTCTCTCTCTCTCTCTCTCTCTCTCTCTCTCTGTTGCCTGCTATTATTTTGCCAAATAATCACCTGATACACTGATTATTTTCTTTTCCTTTCCCCCCCTATATTTATGGAATATATTTAAGGAAGGCACTTTTCTTATTTTTAGCATTGATTGCTAACCTCAACTCATTCTGAGATTTAGCTTCCTGGATGCCATCTTGACAGTTCCAGATTATCCCACTCTACTCTTCCTTCGTAAGAAGCCTGAAAAATAGCCTGTTGCCATATTTTCACTTTTAATTCAAAACCTACCACTAAGATGAAGAAAGACCAGTGAAATAACATTTTGCTAAATTTTCAAACCATTCCTTTTCTTTCACGAAACTCATCAACAGCAAATTCCCTTCCCCTTTTTTTTCCAGAAATGAAGGGAAATCAGCGACTAAAAGTAACTCAAAAGTAACCCCTTGTTTCATTCTCCTTTCCCCTGTGTCTCTAAGCCTCTCTTCTGCAAACCCACTAACAGAATCTATAGCCAAAGCAAGGGAAGGAGTCAACAAAAACATCTTGAATGAACCATGGGGAAAGGGGAAAGTTATGTAGCATTAGTAATTGCCCAGTTAAACCTTACTTTATGCAGATCCCTAAAAGGCAAGGGATCAACATTTCCATACAGTGAATGTGTTTTGGAGAAGTAATCCTGTGGGTTTTCACCACATCCTTCATACAGTTTAAACACATTAACATCAAATGTTTTCACAAATGGCCAGGGGCAGGATTTTTGCTTGAATGAGACTAAAAGACTCCAGGGAACCTAACATTTGATTTTTTAAAAATTGTTGCTACATGTAACTAAAAGTCAATACCGCAAACCACAATGTGGTTATCATCATCGCCTTCTGCCGCCAATAGCCTCCCACCGACCAGTGCGCTCACATAGAGAGGGCCTTGTCAGGGTGCCGTTGGCTAGACAGTGTCGGCTGGTGACCCCCAGGGCAAGAGCCTTCTCTGTGGGGGCCCCTACCCTC
>JANHFT010001570.1:13364-26032 GCA_032467955.1 Pseudoxenodon macrops
GGAGTTCACTTGCAGCGGCGGCCGGCGAAGACCGGCCTTCGCGGGGTTATAAGGCAAGGCGAGAGACGGACGGGCGGACGGATGCATGGAGGCAGGGCATTCCCTCCCGGGGAGCCCCGGGCCCCATCATCCCCAGCCGGGGAGGCATGCTTGGACCTAGATCTGTACAGAGAAATTGATTTTTGACGCCCTTCTGGACCTGGAAGGGAGTGTGTGTCTGGATGATGCCGGCTGGGGATGATGGGAAAGGGAGTCCGGCTTTCTGCAAACCCAGGTTGGGCTTATGGGAGCCTCTCAGAGATCGGAGGTCGGATAATGAAGGCAACTCCTCTTTCGCCCTGATCCTGGCTGTGGATTATGGGACTTGGAGTCCGACGCTGGGGAGGGCGGGAGGAGCGCGGGTCCTTCCTCGCAACCTGCTTCCTTTCCTGGCTCGGCTGGGGAGTAATTCGCGCCATGGTTACCCAAGGGGCGGGGCCATGCGCAGGAAGGGGCGGAACTTCCTCCGAGGCGCTTCCTGTCATTACTCCGTCACCCCGGCAACGCGGCCTTCCTCGACCTGAAGGCCTCTGAATCCAAGCGGACCCTTCCAGGCCTCTTAGGGCCAACCTACAACAAAAGCTTTCTTCCCGAGCTGGTGGTGGTGGCGGCGGCCAAGAGAGCCGGGGTGTTGGGGCTGCGGACCCTCGTTCCCGGCCAGCCAGGTGGGGAAGGGGACGGCCAGTTTAGCTTGCGGAGCTCCAGGTTGTGGGAAGGCTGGACTAAAAAAACGACCTAGACTGGACCCTGCTGTGGAGGATGTGTGAGACGGGAAGGTCGCACCTGTTTTGCAACTCCATTAATGGGGTTTGCCTTTTTTTCCTGATTTGGCTGTAAGGAACTGCGGAGGTTTTCAGAATATCTCTTCCTCTGCATGGATTCATTGTAACTTTTAGGCGCTCTTAACCTCATTGATATTTTGACCATTTCAGGATGAGCTACAAATTGAACACCTAAATAGCGTTTTTCGTTTTTCAAAACAATAACTCAGAAAAGTTTGGGAAAGTTTGGGATTTAGTTCCCCAGCTGAGTGTTATTTATTTTCGAATTATCTTTGAAAACTAGGAGATTTCTGTAATAGCAAAATATAAGAAGGAACAATGGTTTATCTAATCTCAATCAAAATTGGTCATTATTAAATTTTAACTGTTAGCCATACAAGAGAATCTGAAACTCGTAGTAAAATGATTGGATTTTATGAGGTAGATGCTACCATTTGTAGAGGTGAGGAATGTTGCATTGTTGTGCAATGGCCTGTAATTTTTCAAACATAATTTCTTGTTTTATTGCCTGGAAAATAATTGATTAAACTGTTGAATGCAATCTTAGAATGGAAAAAAACGTGAGTCAGCAATTGATTGCAAGGTTATAACTCAAGTTTGTAAAATATGCCCAATCTATTTTCAGTAAATTAAAAAACTGTGTAGAGTAGTATATCTGAAATGTGTCTTTGCTATGGAATGTTCATCCTATTTGAATAGTTATTTCTTGAAATATTATTCCCTTTTAAGAATTGTAGAATGCACTTTTAACAAGCTAAGGATTATGCATTGTCAAATGTAAGTGAAGAATTAATTGAAGAGAACTTAATGCTATCATTTGCCAACTGTGGATTTATTTATTAATCAAAAATCATTAGAGACTTCAAATAAAAAGGCTGAATAATATTTCTCAAAACTGTTGTCACTTGAATTTAATTGCTGCAAACATTTGTTATTTTCAGCAGGAATTACAGAAATACAATAAACCTATTGTTCTAGAGTGGTAAGTTACAACTGATCTATTTATAGTACCGGCAATAAAATTGATGTGTAATATGAAAGCAGGTGTTACTGGAGAGCATCTTGATGCCTGGAAAAATTAATTGACAATTGAAAAAGAGGCCACTGAGAGACAAGGTGCTAGATACTGTCACAAGAACTCAGATAATCCTGGCAAAAGATGTCTATCGGGTCATGAAGAATTGAAATTACCTGAATAACTAAAGAACATAAAAGATGTTATTATAGTTCTCTCTAAAAATAGCAAGTATTGCTTGCTCAATAATGAAAGGTCATAATGGTAACTTGCATTTTTCTAACCAGTTTTGCTAATGGATTTCACTTGGAATAGGGGTCCCATATAGCATGCTGAATGTTGAAAATAATTTTGACAATTGTGCACACGGCAGAAATGATGGACTGTTCTTGATATTCTCAATACTGTTTCTGATTCATCTGGTTCAAGTTGACTTAATTTGTATGCTCAAAAGCTGTGGTTTAATAATCAAGATCTTCATAAATCAATCCCCTTAAAAAGAATAAATAATCCCACTCATAAAATACAACGTTGTGCATTCATTAACATTTTACCTTTCAGTCACTGCAAACTCTCTTCCAGGGCTTGAGGGAACCATCAGGTCTTAACAGCTCTCCTGAAATCCAGGAGGAAAGGAGCAAACTGGATCTCCAAAGTATAGGGACAAGGATCCAAAATGCCTGTTTCTAAAGTCCTGCCATGTAACACCCTTGTGTAGATTGGTCTGACTGGACAGGCAGATGGATATGGGCGAGAGAAGGTGGTGCCTCAGTCTGGAGCCAAGGTGCTAACAAACAGATTCTTGAATGGCATCCAGATGCCAACTGGTGGCCCTGAAGTAGTGGTTGGACATAGAAAGCAGAAAATACCTTCGGGTTCAGCAACACTGCCCATTGGGACTGTTGCATCTTGTACATCTGATAGTGCCTTCCAAGGGAACCCTTGTCTCAAACACCTAACAGATGGTCCCATTTGGAGAGCATTGCCCCTCCCTGCCATTGCTGGTCTGTGATGAATAGCCCACTGCGCAATCTGAGTTCAGTGTGGAACTGAATGACGAAACTTGTGCTAACAAAGGCATCTGAGACCAATGCTTTGGCAGCCCCGTAGTTCTTACCTGATTGCTGATGCACAGAGCCCGAGGCACAGGAGAAAAATAAATTCAGCATGGCAAAAACCTTCATGATGGTACAGTGGGGTTGGTTAGGATTGCAAATATCACTATTAAAATCAACTAGGTAACTTGAGAAGTGACTCTGAGCTAGTCCTACTTTTTTAACCCTTCTCAGTGTATCTAATAATTCATCTACTTAATATGCAGTGCTCGTAACTTGCCCCAATGCCAAAAGACTCTGAGTGGTGTATAACATAAAACCAAAATATATTTGAAACATTTACCTAGCTATGCACTTTGGGATGAACACCCTTTGAATGGTGCGGAGTAAGAATGGATTTCCAGAAAAATTGCAGACCATTTGCGCATCAGTTTGAAATGCAGACAACACCGACTCATCCCCAACAGCCTGAGCCTGTGCTCAACAGTAAAGGGAGACAGAAAACGGCAGAAAACACCCTGCAGAAAGCACAGCTCCAACTTCTCAATGAAAGAATAAGACAGCCGAATTTTACAGGTGAAGTTTTGAAAAAGAGAGTGGAACAAAACTTCAAGAGCTGAAATTGTTTCCACCAATGGAAGTATTGGAACAGGTCACAGAATTTGCAAAGAAGGCATAACTAGGACGACACAAGACAAAAAGCCAAGTTTTCTACCCTACAGATTAGACAGGGAAAAAACCACACAAAACAGAAGAACCAACACAGATGGACAATGACATGTCTCAGAAAACTGAACAATGGGTGAGAAATCCATCTTACAAGAGCTTACCCAAACAGAAAATAATTTCTAGCCAAAAGACTGAATTTTGCAGTCATACCAGAACAGCTACTAGTTGTAGATCACCTCACAGCCACAGAGTCAGCCCTCAGAAACAATAAACTGGCAGAACAATTAAGGATGAAAGTATCTGCAGCCTTCGGTAGTGCAAAACACCCCCTTCCAACCTCATAATTCAAAAAGGGAGAGCAGTGTCATCCCTAGGAAGAGACCCAAACATCACCATCTTGCCAGAAGATAAAGGAAGATGCAGTTATCCTGAACACAGATGACTACAAGGCCAAAGTAAACAGTCTTCTGAAGCACACTGCCAGGTATGAGACTCTGAAGAGAGATCGCACCAGCACTTGCAAGAAAAAGGTCATTGATTTCTTGCAACAATTACTGAAGGACAATGCCATCGACTGGTCACAATGGGAAAGCCACGCCATGCATATATGGACTCCCCCAAATCCACAGAAGGAACTCCACTCAGACCAGTTGTCAGCAGCATCAACTCTGTCACTCACAACATTGCAAAACATCCGACCACCTTATTAGCTCCTCTAGTTGGCAACATCAACCTATCACATCAACAATTCACAGGACTCCACCAGCAAGGCTTGGAATCTAAAACTCGACCTGGATGAGACCATGGTTTCCTATGATGTGACTTTCCTCTTCATCTGCATTCCAACAACTGTCATGGTAGTGAAGAAACAACTACAAGACAGCACCTTAGGTGACAGAACCAATCTCAGTCCAGACCCTAAATGTGCCATGCTGGATCTCTGTCTGACCACTACCTACCGTATTTTAAATACAGTGAAGGTTTCTACATACAAAAATACAGTGCACCGTGGGTTCACTTGTCTCCCCCATTGTGGCCAATCTCTATATAGAAGAGGTAGAAATCAAAACCCTAAACTCCTTTATAGGAATTCCACCCACTCACTGGTATAGGTATGTGGACGATACTTGCATCAAGATCAAAATACAAGAATTGGAAGCGTTCACCAAACATATAAACTCTGTGGACAGATACATCTAGGCTTCCTGGACTGCAGTATACATTAAGGAAGACAAGCCTTAACATCGAAATTTACAGAAAACCTACACACAGAGATCAATATTTACATTTTGATTCTCGTCGCCCATTGGAGCACAAAATGGGAGTTATCATGAACCCTACACCACCAAGCTGAAGGCCCACCTACCAGCCAAGATGGGAAAGAAAACGAACTAAAACACTTCAAGGAAACCCTCAGAATGTGTGGTTATCCAAATCCTAAAATAGACTCAGCAGGAAGTCCTCCATAACAGACAAAGAGAACAATAAATGAAGCAATGTTGTCATTCCATGTTGTAGGAATATCTGAAAAGCTCAGGAGGATCTTCATCCAACACAACATATGTACACTTTAAACCCAAGAGTACACTAAGGCAGAAGCTTATCCACCCAAAGGATAAAACACCCAGACACAAACCTGAGCAATGTGATATATGCAGTACAATGCAGTGAGACTTCTGCAGATCTGTACATTGGGGAAATAAAACAACCACTTCATAAATGCATGGCTCAACCTAGGAGAACATTAGGACAAGATTCAGCAGTCCATCTACATTTAAAAGACAAAGGCATTCTTTTGAAGACCGCAAAGTCAATGGACAGAGAGGACTGCTGGTTTGAAAGAGGGATAAAAAAGGCCATCTATGTCAAAATTGAATAGCTCTCTCTCAACAGGAGGGATATGACATCCATCTCCAGTGTACAACAGTCCTTTCAGCCATTCCAAGGTGGCTTCACACCCACTTCCACTATTCTGAGTGATCCTGAGGATATGGCTATACCTACAGGTGGCCTCAACAACTCTCTAAAAGAATGCAAATGACAGCTGTCTGCAAGAAATATAAATCTTTCCATTCCCCACCATCCAATCAGTGCTGAAGAAGCTTCTTGGATGAGAAGCGAAACGTCTTGAAAGAAAAATGAGGTCCAGTTGCCTTTTGAAAAAAGCACCTTTGGGACAACCATGAACTGGATAATTGAGAATATCCATAGACATACTTGAAATAAAAATGAAATGCAGATCAATATCAAAGAAAAAAATAAAAAATATAAGATAAATGTAAGATTGTAGTGTGGAAAATGATTTGATCAAGTCACCTGAAAGCAAGCCGATGCAATTTTTAAAACTTATTTAGCATGTTTAGCCTACTGCCAAGTTTTGAGTCCCACGATTAAGGCTCTGGAATGTTAAGTCAATCTGAGCACTTAATGCCATTCATTGAATGGCTAAAATGGAATGTTTACTCTGAAAGAAGCATTCTAAGATGACTTTCTCACCTTAAAGGTTAATGTCAAAAGATCAGTTCATCTTTAACATACGGAAAGCATATCTTAAAAGTATTCTAAAATTGGAATAGTGCAATCCAGTTTATCTCAATTTTTGTATTGAGCTAAATACTACTGAGGTTAGTGGGACATAGTTCTAGTATGTAATTCACATATGTAATTTTTACATAGAGTGGACAGTTTAAAAAGGAATTTTGCCATTTTAGGGCAAAATTCACCTGATCCCAGGACACTGCAACCATTATAAATAGGAGACAGTTGCCAAGCATTTGAATTTTGATCAATGAGCATAGGAGAGCTGCAATGGTTGTGTGAAAACAAGTCATAAGTCACTTTTTTCAATGCTGTTGTGACTTTGAATGGTCACTAAACGAACTGTTCTAAGTCAAGGACTACGTGTATTGATTTCCTCTTGATAGCAATAGCACTTAGACTTATGTACCGCTTCACAGTGCTTTACAGCCCTCTTTTAGCAATTTACAGTCACATATTGCCCCCAACAATCTGGTTTCTCGTTTTACCCACTCCGGAAGGATGGAAGGCTGAGTCAACCTTGAGCCAGGTGAGATTCGAACTGCTAAATTGCTGGTAGTCAGCAGAAGTAGCCTGCAGTACTGCATTCTATCCACAGCAGCTCTTTACCTTACCTTAATTGATACTATTGGCATGCTAAAATAGGCCTGTGTGCTCCATTAAAAATGCAGACTTTTAAAGTTCACATCCCATGTAGTAGGTATTCATTGAAATAAATTTCAGAAACTTTCCTCCCAACAGGCCACTTGGGTTTGACACATTCATCAACCCAACTATATTTGTTTCCAAAAACACTTCACAACAATTTAAGCAATCTTGAAAGCTGTACCATTGTAGCTTTTATGTGTGACACTTGGAACTCCAGAAGGAAATAATACCTAATGTACATACTGTAAATGTATTACAAAGAGTTTATAAAACAAATCCATTTCTCACTTTTAGAATGAGCTTTGAAAGTGGACGCTAGCAATGCTGGAAATAAAAGCAAAATGCAGAAAAACAAGGAAAGCAAACTTTTTATGCCAAAATATTTATTTCACAGTATTTTATGCACAGTGGAATGACGGTGACTTTTATAGTCACTTTCTCCTATAAACAGGTGTAGTTTATCCAATTGATCAAACTGGAAAAATATTTTCATCAGTAGCAATATTTCATCCACGCTTGCAATTTTAATCAAGCTGGGACGATTATAAATTGAGGTGGACACACCTCATTTTACGTTCCTGCATTTGCATTCTTTGAATAATTCTCTAGGTTTTATGGGATCTTTCTTTCAATATATATAAAAAAATAAAGTGTAACTTGCTCATGCAGTAGATTGGCATGATGGACAGTCAGCTACATCTATAATGCTAGAATATTCTGACTACTGCATTCTATTGTAGTTTAACAGTCTGAGAATTAGAAGCAACAAATCCATATAGTTAATGTGCTGGAATAGGAGAAATTACTTGAGTGTGTACTGTACCTTGAAACTTGGCACTCTCATTGCTTGTCCCCATGTACAGACAAGACTTGCTAATTCTTGCTTGAGATGTTTAGTATTTAAAAAATTATTCATAGTTAATATCAATGAATAGATCTGCATTTCTTGCAGCAATTTTTTAATTGAGGAAGCCAGTTGGCCATATATTTCTTTTTATAAAAAGTTCAAATTAATCTAATACAACAGGAATTACTGAAATCTTTCCATGTTGACTGTCCTAAAAAATAATAGAAGTTATATGTAAGGCTGCACATTTGTTAACATTAACTGGATAGCTATCAATACTGTGCTCAAGTATTTTATTGATATCTACTTTAGAGCCTTTGTAGGTCTTTAAAAAAATCTCCAAGATTCCCAATTTGGACTCCAAAAAAACTTAAGTTGGGGAATCTAAAACTTTGTGGAGAAAAAAAATTCAAATCCGCGTTTGGATCCTTTTTATGGACTTTTACAGATGTCTAAATCCATATACAATTTAATCAGTTTTCATACAAATTCAAAAGTAATTTGGGATGTCGTTTAAATTTTTCTCCAAAGTTATAATACTCAGTTCAGGAAAATGCTGATTGCAAATGCTAATGTAAAGCCATGCAAAAGGAAAGAATTCAGTCAAAAACAATAAAAAGATGAAATAAGTGACGCAATCTACTTTTTTGATCTGTGCTAAAATATTTTTAAATCAAAGAAATGGTCAATTAGAGACAGAAAGCATATTTGTGCATGGCACTGCCAGTGAATTGGCTTTTTAAAAAGAAAACTCAAAAGTTATCTGAAAAACAGATCACAAAAGTTACAGACATCAGTTATTTAAACACAGGTTCCTTCAGTAAATCCAAGTTTGCGGATAATTACAAATATTCAATTTCTATCTGTTATACTAACATATTTTAAAAATGTACAGATATTATATACATAATATAAATTAAATTTTCTTGCAGTCCTGCAGAGAAATAGTACTATTAGGTAAAGCTTTAGCCACACTTTATAAATACATTTTCTAAGATTCTATAGAAGGTTTTTGCATCTTATTCTGCATCTTTAGTCTGCCTGGTAAGAATTAAATACACCAACGTATTTAAAAGCTTTGCAACGTTTGAGGATTTTTTAAACATATACAGTTTATACAGAAATTGAGGCTTCTTGCCAAATGACAACATAATACTTCCACTTGCCTAGTTTAGTTCCACAGGATACTGGAGAACTTGGAAATAATTGCTTACTTTTCATGTATACTTTTAAAAGATGGCAGATAGGATCACAGTTGGCAAAGTGCCCCCTTTTCACACCTATATTTTGTGGGAGAGAAAAGGTCCGATGTGCAGGAGTAAACTGGCCACAATGGGTGAAAACTTTACGTGGCAGTTTGACTACCACTTTAGCTCGAGAGTTACTTTTCAATAAAGTGCCTCACTTTTACATTATTTTACTGATGGTGAGTAAACCTGGAGAATTTATAAGGAATACGCAGGAATTACGATATTCACTTCTTTACAAAATCCAATGCCTACTTCATATATTACTCTGGAAAGTGGTACTTAAAAGAAAAAGGACAGTAAATAAGGGATTTGTTCTATTAGAGGCAACAATTTGACTGCTTTTTGTTCCATGTTGAGGACCTCCAGAGGGGAGGGGGGTGTCTGCTAATGTACAAATTTATTATGTTTAATTTGAGGGAGGGGGAACCCTCGAATTCTTGTTTGCATTAATGCAGAAAATCACAAGAGAAATAAGCAGATGTTGCCACAAAACTTTTTCTTTTGCGTTAAAAGTATGAATAATAGAGAAACCTCTATTGAATGAAGTGTCATCGGGTAAAACTAGAGCACCAGGAAAGGTAGCATGAATTTTTCCGCAGGGACCAAGGGAGGAAAAAAAAAAAAAAACTGACACAATATGCAGAATTCTGTGGAAGCAGTGTGCCCACAGCTATCATTTTACCACATGGTTGCAATCGTTTTATGAATTTAGCATTACGAAGAAACGGTTCCCTGGATCCTAAACTTAATGACGGATAGCCATATTCAGGTGCTGAAGCTTCGGAAAACCACTGTAAGCATTTAAGAGGAACTAGGTAGCAGATGCTCCTGTTTGCATTCATCTGTGCATCAAGATATTTAGATATTCAATACCACAAGCCAAATGCACAAAATGCTGGCCTTTTAGACATTGGATGTCTTGCAAACCGTTATCAGTTAAAAATGGACAGGTTCTTTACTTTTTTTCTGAATCAGACCAGAATGTCTTACAATTGTGGAGGACTGTCTTTTGTATGTTGGGTATTTGATTTATAGTAACAATTATTTTGAAATGAATGGGGCTCATCTTGTTAAAAGCTTCCTGGTCCAATATTTAACTGCCAAGCTTGCAAATAGTGAAGAATGCCAAGATTATTTGGGCATGGTTCAAAAAGGTCATTCAATCAGATTTCTTGTTTGCTTGTAACCCTACCGGGTTTATCTAATTTTAGTGCAATTATAGGAGATTGCAGAATAGCAAATTCTGTATATGGCTGCTTTTATTAATCCATATAATAATAATATTAATCTGTGGGCGCCTTCCAGGGGTGGGTTGTGGATCGTTTTGCTGCCGGTTTGATCAGAGTCGCGCCTTGCGCTTGCAGCAATCAAAAATTAGCTTCTGCGCATGCGCGGAAGCAAAATCCAAAATGGCATCCACAGAGACACCAAAGGAACCAGCTCTGTGATGTCATTGCCGAGTTACTACCGGTTCTAAAGAACAAGTAGAAACCTACCTCTGGTCCCTTCCCACAGTCTCCTTTTTATGTGAATGCCATTTTAATGGCTATTATAGTCACTTAATAATAGTTAGCAGTGCTTAAAAAAATAAAATTTGGAAAAAAGTTTGTAGGCTTTGGACATAATTTAAAAAGTATTTAGAACACGAAGGAAAATTTTATTTTTATTCCCCCATATGGACCGGGGAGATGGGCTCTAGTATTTAATAAGTGCTGATTGGTTTTTGCAAGGAAGATAATTTCTTACCTATTGTTCTGTGCATAAACATGCTGAGTCTTCTGCATTAGTCTCCATGGTAATTCTCTTGAAAGGCTTATCTTGGAGTTCAGATATTAACAAATTGATAGGCTATTATATAGTGCATAACATTGTCCTTGTAACTGGCTTGGAAAGGCAGACTGACACTCCATTTCCTGCAAATGCCGAGGAAATATTGACTGCACATTGAGACACCACTGAGCCAACATATCCCTACTGTGTCCTGGCACAGTCCCAAGTGTGATCATAAGGATGCTTCAACTATCTTGGCAAGGAATCTGTCTGGGAGTCAATGTAGCCAGTACACCATTTTCTTCCCCAGTAAATCAAAGTAGGTCCATGTCAGTCACTGGCCTAAATGAATGAGTAGCAGCGTACAGTGAAATTATAATTTGGCATGAAGCAAACATAGAGGTTTATGGTTCCACAACTTCACATTCTTAGTGAGAGATACGGAAAAACTATCAACAGGCACCTGATGGGTTAAAGACAGACCAGGGTATCCACAAAGCATGGTAAACAAAAGTCAAAATGGCAGCCACAATGGTGTGATTGAAGTTTGGCCTGCTTTCTTAGGTATGTACCGCCATATTGTCTTTTTTTAACCATATTTTACACATCTTCCTGAAGCTTTCAGGGACTAACGTGCTTCGGATGCAAAGTGGCATTCCCCAGTCTTAGTACAAATTGCAAATGATGCTCTCCCTACCTCCAGTAACATCTGTTCAAGCTGCGTCATTTTTTTATTTTAACCTAAAGCAACTTTTTTGAAAATGAGAAACTGAAGATTAAAGCACGCTCTATCACAGGGAGTTTCACCTTGGCAGCTTTAAGACTCGTGGACTTCAATTCTCATAATTCCTCAGCCAGCCATGCTCCTACTGGCTGAGGAATTCTGGGAGTTGAAGTCCAAAAAGTTGCCAAGGTGGAGACCTCTGCTCTACCACTATGGACAATCAGAACATGGGTGGCAATCTGGGCTTCTTTTTTGTCATTTCAACACAAAAGTCCTTGAGAAACACAATTCGTACAAGTAAAGCTTACATCCTGCTTAATCAGTGTGTTTGCCTTAATGGCAAGTGGGAGAATTTTTCTTTTTCTGATCATATGCAATTTAATTCATTTAAATCGTATCATGAAATCATGATTAGAGCAATAAAGTGGAATTTGCTTTCTCTCATCATGTATAAAGTGCATTTACCATTTGTTTTTGTTTTTTGTGTGGGAGAAAATATTTTAACATGGCATCAAACAGTTCAATCCCTTGTGTTTCAAGTATCAACTCCAAGATCTCCCCACCCACTCCCAAAAAAAAATCCCTCATACAAACCAAAAAGCATCTGACCCAAGTCTTTCTTTTTTTTATCCTGAACAATTTAGCACTCTTTAATTGGCATGTACTGGTTCTTTCACCATTATTTGGTCCATATTTGAAGAGCTTGTACATTTTCATTTCTGTCCGTCCCCCCCACCCAGCTTTGGGGAAATTGGGCTGGAAAAAAAAATTATATTGTATCTTCAAACGCGGTTAAGGAATTCCAGGTTGAGGGAAGCTGGGATGTGGATAGAGTCCATGGTCAGAGCCGAAGGATTGAATGGAAACAAAACTGGGAACATGAATTTGAAGTCTAACAGCAGCTGGGGAGGATCGTTTCGCTCTTGCAATTGTGCCTAGAAGGAACCAGAAGAAAATGATTAGCAAAGAAAATCAGATAGGTGGTTGTTTTAAGCCACAACTTTGCCCTCACAGCTGAGTCTCGACTTTCTCTAGAGTAGGACTCCTCTGTTTGTGTTTTAGGAAGGTAAAGACATCAACTGATTCTTCTTTTTTTTTAGCCAAGCCTTGTAGTAGCAACTAACTTAACAGCTCTGTAGTATTGGATTGTTTGTTTGGAAACTAGCAGTCACTCCTAGCATTATCTACCTCAGAGGTTCCAACCTTGGCAACTTTAAGACCTGTGGACTTCAACTCCCAGAATTCCCCAGCCAGCCATGCTAGCTTGAAACTGCTAGCTGGGGCCTTGTGGGAGTTGAAGTCCACAGGTCGTAAATTTGGACAGCCGTGAT
>JANHFT010001570.1:33760-50949 GCA_032467955.1 Pseudoxenodon macrops
TGGCTACTTTAAGACCTGTGGACTTCAACTCCCAGAATTCATCAGCCAGAATGGAGTTGAAGTCTACAACTCATCTTGAATGTCCCAAGTGTTGGAGCTCCCACAACCTCCGAAGGCAAAAGCTTTTCCACTAGTTGATCACTCTCACTCGGGACCAGGTTTTTGGAACTGAAGCTGCAGTAGCTAATCACTCCGTCAAGTCATCAAAACCAAAAGAATATATTTCTAATGTGCTGCTTCTCCTTTCCATGAGTGCAAATACATAGCATTCTCTAAAAATCCACCTTTAAGTCAATGAGAACCAGCAGGTGGAGACATTCTCCTCCAATACTGCAAATAGCAAGACCAAAGGAAGATTTGACAATAACAGGGGGGGAAAAAACTTTTAAAAGTTTTCTAGTCTTGCCCTTTCCAATAAACAGAAGAGCAAATATCCAATCAATGAAGATGACTACGGTAGAAGGACAATGTAGCTCTTTGAAATGCAAAAATATGCAAAAATGCAAAAAGAAAAAAATTCAAGACAGGCAGGGCTGTCAATCTAACATTTGTTTCCCACTTCTTAAAAAGCAGCTGAACCTTCCTAGGATTATATTGGAGCTAAAAAAGGAAGCTGCTAGATCTCAGGAAAGAAGTTGCAAACAGGTGCTAAGTTGCATCTCGCAGCTCTGCAAAGGATGTGGGAGAAACAAGCAGGAATTGTCTATGGAGATTCTCAGTCATCCCAGGTTATGATTGTCCCAAAGGTGCTTTTTCAAGAGGCAACTGGACTTTCTTTGTTTTTCATTGAAAACGTTTCACTTCTCACCCAAGAAGCTTCTTCAGCTCTGACTGGATGGTGGGGAATGGAAGTCAGAGCTGAAGAAACTTCTTGGAGGAGAAGCAAAACATCTTCAAAGAAAAAACCAGAATGTTCAGCTGTCTCTTGAAACTTTGAGACAACCAGGAATTGTGATGGCTCCTAATACAGGTAGTCCTTGATTTACAGAACTTTATTTAGTGACCGTTTGAAATTACAACGGCAGTGAAAAAAGTGACTTATGACTGTTCTTGCACTTACGACTGTGGTAGCATCCTCATGGTCACATGATCAAAATTCAGATGCTTGGCAACTGACTCATGAGGGTTGCAGTGTCCCACTGGGTCATGTGATCACCTTTGGTGACCTTTTGACAAGCAAAGTCAATGGGGAAGCCAGATTCACTTAACAACCATGATACCATGAGCTATGGTGGCGCAGTGGTTAGAGTGCAGTACCGCAGGCTACTTCTGCTGCCTGCTGGCTGCTTGCAATTCGGCAGTTCAAATCTCATCAGGCTCAAGGTTGACTCAGCCTTCCATCCTTCAGAGGTTGGTAAAAATGAGGACCCAGATTGTTGGGGGGCAATAGGCTGACTCTGCAAACCGCTTAGAGGGGGCTGTAAAGCATTGTAAAGCGCTATATATGTCTAAGTGCTATTGCTAGTGCTACTAACATAACAATTGCAGTGATTCAAATGTTGAAAATGAGGCAAAGTTCACTTAACAATTGTCTCGCTTGATAACAAATTTGGAGCTCAATTGTGGTCCTAAGTCAAGGACCACCTGTACTTACCTGTACAGCTCTTCCTTTGAAAAGTAGCTGGCACGTAGTCTTCCCTCCAACCTTATTCAGGTCTCAGAGCAAGGCTGCCAAGCCTGATCTGAATCCTTTGCTTCTCTTGGTTTAAAGGCAAGCCAGCTTTTTTAGCCTATCTAAACTGTTTTGTCAGTACGGAGCAGAATATTACTTTCAGTGGCAGAAGAAGGGGAAATGAAAGTTACCTTCGTAATCTTGCACTTTCTTCATATAAATCCTGAGCTGTTTCTTCAGCTTCTTCTCGTTTTTTTCCAGTTTCTCCAGTATCTCTTTCAGGTCCTGAAAAACAGGAAGACATCCCAGATCAGGTTCAGCCACTGCTCAAATGGAGCATTTTGCCAAGACCAGTTTAAAGCAGCAGGAAGCGAAAGGAAAAACAAAGTTCCTTTACAGATGCGTTCATATATTTGTTTAACAAATGTGCAGAGATGCCCAGGGGAAATTAGGGGAGGAACCAGATAACACCAAGGTACACAAATCCAATCAAAAATGAAATTGGACTGAGGCCCCTAAAAAGCACATTATCAGCACATAATCAAATGTAGACTCACACTAGACCTCCATCAATCCCTGGGGGGAAGAAGCAATTGTTTATAGCAGTGATGGTGAACCTATGGCACGCGGAGCCATTTCTGAGGGCATGCAAGGCGCATGCGCATGTGCAGTGTGCCTGGGGGAGGTTGTGTCGGCACGCATGTGTACGCGCTCCCATTTTTGGCATGCAAGGTGAAAAAGTTTAGCCATCACTGGTTTATAGGGTTCAGGCTGCCTGCATCTCAAAGGGGGAGGGAGGATACCATGGCACAGGATACACACATCTAGCCCCCACCAGGTACACTCTTTTACAGCAGGGGTCCCCAACCCCCAGTCTATGGACTGGCATCAGTCCACGGCATGCCAGCAACCGGGCCGCACAAACAAACGAAGCCCCATCCGCAAGATAAAGCCAGAAACCAGGCGCCCTCTGGCCCACAGAAAAGCCTTTCTCCACAGAATCAGTCCCTGGTACCCAAACGGTCAGCCCCCCCCCCCCCGCTGTTTTACAGAGAGGACCCAGAGCATACCTAGGGTGCCAGATCTTGTTGGACCCACTGGGTCAAGGTGATCCATAAGAAACTCGATCCTGTGCCATAGAGGACTTTAAAAGCAACAATCAGCACCTTGAATGGCACTCAGCTTACTGAGAGTTAATCAGTGGTGGGTTGCTACCAGTTCAGCCCGGATCAGGCGAACTGGTAGCGATGGCGGCAGGAGGCTCCACCCACCTTCCCAGATGTCATCTTGGACGATTTGTGCATGTGCAAAAGCGGCGCACGCGTTCACAGTTCCGAACAGGTAGCGCCAGAATTTGAAACCCACCACTGGAGTCAATGCAGCTCACATAGCAGCAATACAAGTAAGTCTTCGACTTACACATCCGTTCATTTAGTGACTGTTTGAAATTACAACAACACTGAAAAAGGTGATTTACAACCAGTTCTTGCACTTATAATGGCCACAGCATCGCCATGGTTACGTGATCAATACGTATTTACGATGGTTGCAATGTCCTGAGGTCATGTGACTGCAATTGGCAACCTTCCTCGCCATCTTCTGGCAGGCAAAGTCAATGGGAGAAGCGGGATTTACTTAACGGATGCATGGTTCACTTAATGACTGCGGTGGTTCGCTTAACAACCATGGCAAAAATGGTCAGAAAAATGGGTGCAAGACATTTAACTGAATCACTTAAGAATAGAAATTCTGGTCTTAATTGTAGTCGTAAGATAAGGACTACCTGTATTTGGTAGGTATATCATGGTACATCCAATACTCTACACCAGGGGTGTCAAACTCGCGTCATCACAGCGATGTCATGTGACATATCGGGACTTCCCCCCCTCGCTAAACCGGGTGTGGGGGTGGCCAGGGTTTGACGCATCCAGCCTGCAAGTTTGACAGCCCGCTCTACACGCTTGTTGTGTTCTGGATCAGCTGCAGCTTTTGAACACTTTTCAATTGTAATCGTGCAATTGAGAGGAGTCTAAGGCAGGTTTTCCAGGTTGGTGGCCCGGTGCAGTGGGGGGGAAGAGAATGGTTTTGTGTGAGGGTCAGTCGCATGCCCACACAGCTTCATTTGAGTGGGAATGAGAGTGCAAGCACCTGCCACTTGCACGCGAGAGGCTGTGTCTGCATGCACACTCACCTGCCACTCATGCGGCCCAATTCTGAATAAACCGCAGCCCGGTAGTGGGCCGTGTCCCAAGGGTTGGTGACCCCTGGTCTAAGGTATGAGTGACTGTGAGCAATGCCTCCCAATCTAGAAATGAGCACCACTGTCACAGAAGATACATTTGGGCAAGAACACTCCTGGCCACAGCTGCCGACTTCTCCACAAGTGAGTCCAAAAAAACCCCAGAAGGCATTATTTTACTTCAACTTCAACCGCAGTAACACACGGGCAAAAAATAGATACAAACTCAAAGTAAACCGCTCCAAACTCGATTGCAGAAAATACGACTTCAGCAATAGAGGGGTCAATGCCTGGAACACTCCACCTGATTCCATTGTCAGTTCCTCAAGCCCCCATATCTTTAACCTTAAACTGTCCACAGTGGACCTCACACGTTTCCTAAAAGGTCCCTAAGGGGGTGTGCAATAGCGCACCAGCGTGCCTACCATCCCTGCCCTACTGTCCCCATTGATATGTCCTTATGTTATCTGTTCATGGCCATGTTATATTCATTTATATCCATTTATTTGTACCAATCTCATGCGACCATGTCCTTGTTTATACTAATACCTGTTACCTTGTACGTGTTGACAAAATAAATAAATACAAATACAAATCACCAGATTCACCGGAAGAGCACAGCCATTTTGAACGGGCAACCAAACAGTCCATTTTAAAAAGTTGCTTGGGAACCGGGAAAACAACACAGCAGCCAACTCAGTCGGAAGTCTAGCTACAGCGATTTCCAGAGCTTGGGATTTTAATGTATAGCAAAAAAATATTGGATGTCCGAAAGACTTCCACAACTTTTTTTTCCTCACTCAGAGAATCTACGCTGCCGTTCAAGACATCTGTGTCGAAAGGATGAAGGACATTTGTCTCAGAGGGGTGACCTCTCATGTGGTCGGAGCCTTCTGGCTATATGTAATTAGTTATTGATTTGCATCCATAATAAAAAAAAAAAAAAACCTGCAGGAAACTGAGGAGAAAAATGCCGTGAATCAGAGATTTTCTACTCAAGCACGGTCCATTTATGAGAGGTGATTAATCACCAGCATTCAGCTTACCCAACCTACTACCGTGTTTTCCCAAAAATAAGCCCTCCCCAAATAAGCCCCCCCTGAAAATAAGCCCTCCCCACCATTTCCCCTGGTTAGGATTAGGGAGACAGAGCTGGAAATCAGGTAAGACGGCAAAAGGAGCCCGTCTTACTCCACGTACCCCAAAATAATAAGACCTCCCCGAAAATAAGGCCAAGCGCTTATTTCGAGGTTCAAAAATATATAAGGCAGGGTCTTATTTTTGGGGGAAACATGGTAGAACTATTGTGAGAATAAAGTAAACATTTCATTTATGCCTTAAAGGCATTAAAGGATGTATGCAGATCCTAATAAAGCTGCCTTTTGCAATTGATTGATGGGGACTTTGTCAGGGCTGATGGTGTTCCAGATGTTTTGGGATGGCACTCAAGGCACCTATCGGTGTTGGTATAATCTTTGCCTTCCCCTCCCCACCTTTGCCACAGTTGTTCTACTTTTATTTACAGGCCGTTGTATTTTGTGATGTTGATGATTATATTCTCCTCAGACTCAACTGAACTGAGAGCCTTTGATGGACCTGGATTTTTCTCTCCACCCCCTCCTCTTTCGGGGGTTTATTTCAATCTCTACCAAGCCAATCAATTATACATTGTGAGTCAAGTAACTTTGTCGGGTTGCTATGGCGAGCCTGAATTATTCTAAAGAGCAAGTTGTCACATTGCTTTTCCAAACGCCCTCTTCAAGTTTCTTGTTTAACGTACCTATAATTTTTTTTTACTGAAAAGTTGGTTCGGCGAAGGAAAATGGTTCAGCAAATAAACGGTGGCTTTTCGAGCCCGTTTATAAAAGCTGTAAACCCAAAAAGCATCGCTGGGCAAGGTTTAGGGACCCATATTGCTGTTATTTATTTTTTAGCGTGTGTCTGCGTGGGAAGAATGTTCCACAATGGAGCTGATGAAACAATAAAATATTGTAACTTGCCTGGGGGATTTTTTTTTGGGTGGCGATGAAATAGTTTTCCTTTTCCTGAAACTGTTGTTTTATCCCATTTTATTTGTACAAGTCAAGGAATTGTGTAGAACGCTCCGTCCTATTTTCTTCCAACAACTACCCTAAGAGAGAAAAACTGGCCCAAACTTACCCAGCCAAATCCTGTGCCTAAAGGAGAACTAGAACTCCCAGTCTCCTGGCTTCTAGTCTAACACACATCTGGGAAATTTAGAAATTAATTTAGATCATCTTAACTCCCCCCCCCTTTGATCTTGTTTCTTGTGATGGCTCAATCCATACTTCTCTGGCAGTAGGTATGGCGTGTCCTGAAAACTAACTAGGAAAAGCTTACAGCAGTTCTGTCTGGATGGGCGACTGCGTTTAAGTAATGTATTCTTTGATTGTCCTCAAGGAAAGATTTATGCAGGTCATTTACTTAGCAGGCTTCAGGTATCGGCCATTTTTCACCTTAGATTGTTTGCTTCCCTAACCAGACTGGGACTCTATCACATTGTACACCAGGATCGAATATCTTAGGTAGAAGAAAGAATCACCTTTGGGGTGGGGCATACCTTTTCCTGCTCCACTCCCAAAAGTAGGAATGGCCAACCTTAGCTTGAAGACTTGTGGACTTCAACTTCAATGGCCATGGCTGGCTGGGGAATTCTGGGAGTTGAAGTCCACAAGTCTTCAAGTTGCCAAGGTTGGAGACCTCTGGCCTATATTAATAGAGTGCTAGGAAACAGTGGCTGAGTGAGGAATTCTGGGAGCCGAAGTCCATAATTCTTCAAGTTGCCAAGGTTGGAGACCTCTGGCCTATATTAATAGAGTGCTAGGAAACAGTGGCTGGCTGAGGAATTCTGGGAGTTGAAGTCCACAAGTCTTCAAGTTGCCAAGGTTGGAGACCTCTGGCCTATATTACTAGAGTGCTAGGAAACAGTGGCTGGCTGAGGAATTCTGGGAGTTGAAGTCCACTAGTCTTCAATCTGTTCTAAAGCATACAGCTCTTCAGGTGGTCACCCGTCTCATGAGCTTCACATAGAGGGACAAGCTCAGCTGTTTCAACATGGCAGTGTTAGCTGGTTATTGGATTAATTCTTTTTCTGGGTTCCTATCACAGTGAATCACAGATGAAGCCAGCCGGCTGATTTTCCACAAGAGGCTGCCTCAGGTTGAAACTAAACTGAGCATAAATGTCTCAGTTCAGCAGATCGTGAAAATTTATGGCTCTTGAAGGACGTCACATTTATTTACAGGATGGTCTGCTAGTCGGAGGATACGTTTTGGCCCTTTATAGATAGTCCTCAGTTTACAACCATTCATATAGTGACCGTTTGAAGTTACAACAGCACTGAACAATTTGGCCGACGACTGATCCTCGCGCTTATGACCGTTGCAGTATCCTCATGGCCATGTGATCACAATTGGGGCCATTGGCATGTATTTATGAGGATTGCAGCGGCCCAGTGACAAGTGAAGCCAATGGGAGAGGCTGGATTCGCTTAACAACTGCATGATTCACTTAACAACTGTGGCAAAAAGGATTGTGAAATTGGGGGCAACTCACAACAACTGCCTTGCTTAGGAACATAACTTATGGTCCCAATTGTGATTGCTGCTAAAAGCATTCAGAAGGGAATACGCCTTGGCTGCAGACATGCAGGCGAAACTCCTGAAAATCCATCCAAAATTGTTCCGTACCAGCCTATTACACAACCAAGGCGGTACTGCCGTTGCTGCTGCCGCCACTATGCCTTTCTATTCAGAAGGCAGATTAAGCCTATTCCCACAGGGAAACTTTATTTTGGTCCATTTTATTATCTAAAAATAGACTTGACCTGAGCAAACGTCTCAGACTAATAATACCTGGATCCAAATATAAGCATCCTTTAGTGCATGGACTTCTTTGAATTTTGTAATTCGAATCTGGGCTTAAAAAAAGAAACCCCCTATAAAATATTCATATTAAAATACGTGCTTTAAAGTTTGATATTTGTGATCGCTGCTGCTTTTAGAGGAACGGATCAGATAAACAATGGTAAACTGACTTGGTCTGGAAACGGAGCGATCGGTTTATTCCTTCTACAGGGAAATTCAGGTTAGAATTTCGCTGTACTAAGCTAACTTTTTCTAGGAGCGCCAGTGAGGGGAGGGTATACCTCAGTGGTACAGCCTAAACTTTACAACTGGCTACTGGCCACTGTTGGTTAAAAGCTGTAGGTCAGGGGTGTCAAACTGGATTTCTTCAAGGGCCGGATTGTAGCATTGTAGTTTTCTCTGCGGGCCGGGCCAGGCCGGGGTGCGTGGGAGACGGGACGGACACCTGCTGCAGTACCCTGCTGACTAAAATGTGGATCAGAGGGGCCCTGGACAGCCTCCTGCAGGACCCTGCTGGCCAAAATGGGGTGGGGAGGGCTCATGTGGCCCCCTTACGCCACGTTTTTGGTAACAGAGGCACCGTGGGGCAGTCCTTTCCTATTTCCAAGCTGGCCCTGCAGGCCGGATTCAGCCCGCGGGTCTTGAGTTTGACACCCCTACTGTAGGTGGTAGGAAAGTCTTCTGCCCAAACCTCTGGAAAAATGTTCTAAGCTAGATGGGACAATAAAGACTACTGGTTGAATCAACTACCTCCCCCACCTTCTATATATAATCTATTTGTTCTGCTTCGTGTAAGGATAATGCATCATAAATCTGTAAAAGAAAGGCCGTTTGGTGTAATGGTTAAAGTACCAGGCTAGAAACCAGGAGGCTTTGAGTTGTAGTCCTGCCTGGGGCACCAAGCCAGTTGAGTGACCTTGGGCCAATCACTCTCTCTCTCTCAGCTTTGGGAAGTAGGCAAGGGCAAAGCACTTCTGAAATCTTGCCAAGAGAATTGCAGGGACTTGCCCAGGCAGTTGCCAGGAACCAACATTGATTCGAAGGGCGAAAACAAAACAAAACTCTAAATAAATACATGTCCTACGGACTGTTAAACAATAAAAATGGATCCAAAACTAACCCTGCAGTTAGGACATGGAAGGAGATCAAATAATAAACCACGCACTATTTATACACACCTGGAAGGAATGAAAGGTTTTTTTAGTACTGAAAAGGCTGCTTCACCCCATAATGAATTGAAACCAATAAGGGGCCCCTGGAACAAAGTATAGCAAGAAGTTCTGAGGAGATTTCTTATGGCAGAGATTTCCCCCAGTTCCAGAAAAGTTCTTCAGAGACGTGGTCAGCTTTCTTTCCTTTTCTTCGTGAACTGCTTTATCTCCTGATTTTGCATTTATATTTTTTCCTACCACCCAGCTGCCATTTTGCACTTTGCATCTTTTACTCTGCACATGCAGAATACAGAAGTATAGAGCTAGAAGGGACCTTGGAGGTCTTCTAGCCCAACCCCCTGCTCAAGCAGAAGACCCTATGCCATTTCAGACAAGTGGCTGTCCAATCTCTTCTTAAAAGTCTCCAGTGGTGGAGCACCCACAATTTCTGGAGACAAGTTGTTCCACTGATTAATTGTTCTCACTGTTAGGAACTTCTCTTTAGTTCTAGGTTGCTTCTCTCCTTGATTAGTTCCCATCTATTGCTTCTTGTCCTGCCTTCTGATGCTTAACCCCCTCTTCTTTGTCACAGCCCCTCAAATACTGGAGTACTGCTATCAGGTCACCCCTAGTCATTTTCTCTAGACTAGACATACCCAATTCTTCCAACCGTTCTTCGTATGTTTTAGTCTCCAGGATCTTTAATCGTCTTAGTTGCTCTTCTCTATGAGCAACTTCTGATACACCTATCAGTTCTACATCTATGAGCAGGTCTGGCTAATCAGTGAAGGCCACCCTGGAGTATTTTTTTGACTGAGGAGTTGGACAGCAATCTTTCAAACAAGGCATTATCCCCCTTGGTAGAAACAGCCCTGCGGTTTTGCTTTTTCTCCATACCAGGTTTTCGCTGGTCAGCCGCGAGATTTCCTGCTGGATGCCAAACTCCACTTGGGCTTCTGGGGACAACTGGAGTGTCTGAAGGAAGACTTCATGTTGTTTCTCCATCGCTTCCTTCAATGTCTCCATCTGGTCCTTTAGGATTTCTATTTCTTCTTCATATTCCCTTCTCTGTTCCTGGAGTTGAGCCTCAAGGAGCCTGAAGGAGGGAGAAATGAGAAAGATGAGGACATTTGTTACTCAAATAATATTAGCTATCTAAGATGCCCAGAAACTGTCATGATGCCTCTAATGATGTGATGGACCAGGGATTGGATTCACAGACCAAATGCTTTAAAGAAACCGTAGGCAGATCTCAGATAACAAAAGACGTTTTCTAAGGTTCTTTTGGGTCATATTAACAGGAAAGGTGTAGGCTCACCGATTTATGTCGTATACAGATACAACAGCTCGTTTAGTGACTGTTCAAAGTCACAACAGCACTGAAAAAAGTGACTTATGACCATTTTTCACACATACGACCGTTGCAGTCTCCCCCTGGCCACATGACCAAAATATAGACCCTTGGCCAATGTATTTATGATGGTTGCAATGTCCTGGGATCATGTGATCCCCTTTTGCGACTTTCTGACAAGCAAGGTCAATGGGGAAGGCAAATTCACTTAACAACTGTGTTAGTAACTTAACAACTGCAGAGATTCACTTAACAACTGGGGCAGGAAAGGTCCTAAAATGGAGCAAAACTCATTTAACGGTTTTGCTTAGCAATAGAAATTTTAGGCTCAATTGTGGTCGTAAGCCGAAGATTACCTGTATATATTTATTTTATATACACATAGGGAAAACAGATTGGTACAGTTGTTAAATGTCCTAGATCAGAAACTGGGAGACTTTTGAGTTCTAGTCTTGCTTTAGACACAGCCTTTTTGATGACCTTGGGCCAGTCCTTTCCCCTCAACCCCAGGAAGTAGGAGGGAAGGTCAAACCACTTCCAAAAATCTTGCCAAGGAAACTCAGGACCTTCTCCAGGAAGTCTCCAGGCATCAAGATAGGCTTGAAAGTACCAAAGAAAACCAACCCAATCCAACTCCTAAATAAGGAATTCAACATATCTCAGATCCTTTTCTTTTCAACCTTTTCTTTTGCTCATAGTCATTAATCATATACCGGTACATATATAGTAGGTAGGTAGGTAATATTTACATTAGGAACTAATGGTTGCTCACACTCATTACTCATATTTGCACCTCATCATTCTTGACAAATGTCTCTTGTCCTTTTATGTACACTGAGAGCACATGCACCAAAGACAAATTCCTTGGGTGTCCAATCACACTTGGCCAATAAAGAATTCTATTCTATTCTATTCTATTATATTATATTCTTTTTTTGGAGGGGGGAATCCATTATAATTCATCCTATTTAAATCAGTTTGTTCAATGGAAAATGATAAATGTAATCATTTGAAAATAAAGCACATTAAAAAGAATCCAATGTATAATATAACCACAAGTCATGATACTTCATAAGCATTTTTATTAGAATTAGACCAAGTGCAATGTTTTGTTATGAATTGAATTTCAATAAAAAAACACAAATATAATTAAAGTTGACATTAACAAACTAATCCTATACATAAAACGTTGAATAAAATGTTCCTAAGGAAAGTATTCATAGAAACATTATGAAAATATAAGCAAAGAGAAGTATTAATAACAGCATTAATTTGAAAGACAAATAGCAGCACAGGTACAGTACATTTAATAAAAAAAATTATATCCAATAAAAGTTCTACTCATTTTGTATTTTCTAGATATCTAGCTGTATTCTGTAGAAGCTACATAGTATATCTTCACACTGGAAATTCTTCACAGTAGTGACTGATTGCAAGTTTCTTAAGAAGTATCTGAAGCATAATTATTTTAATATCATAATAAAAGTTATATTGGATTTGACCAATACCTTAGCACTGTTTTGATGGCCTTCTCTTAGTACTGATGGGACATAAAGAGGGTGTCAGCATTCCTAAATTCCATTTCCTGGGCCAGAAAAAAAAGTTAATTCATCAAGAGGCCAATGTTTTATAACTAGAGTTATATTTCAGGAGTAATATTAAATTATTCAAAAAGCTGAGTTTTTATTCTTTGCAATGCCATAAACACCATTCATTGCAAATTTACTTTTTTAATTATGTTCATAAGGAGCACCTTTAGCAATACAAGGTTTCCCCTTAAGTCTGAAAAATGCACACAAATGCCCTGTAAACTAATGCCTTTCATTCCTGCTGACTCTGGATAATAAACATAGATTAAAAACCAAATTGCTACATATCCCTGTTCCAAACTATTTTCCAGGTAGATTTATCCAGCATCCTAGATAGATTATTTGATACAAATTCTATGGTCCCCCCAATTTTTCCATTAGGTTTAGCACATTAGGAAAAATATGTATTTGTAATATTGTAGGTTCAACAGATATCTTTCAGCAAACTGCATCCAGAAGCATGGCTATGAATTCTTCCAAATATGTTAATCACATGAAAATCAGCATGAACAGATTTACTCCCCAATTTTCCTAAAGTAGTTCTCCCTTTTTCTTATTAAACATTATGATTGACATACAGTAGTTCAGTCTTTGACTTTAGATGAACAGAGTAAAAGTATAGCATACCATAAGAAGTTATTAAAATTCAAAAGCTGTTACCACAAATCCCTTTATAAAGCAGCATTACTTAAGCATTTGAATAGCACTGCGACATTGTTTTTCAAGGAGACTGTCCTTAAGAGCCAATGAATTCCATTTTACTAAGAGGGTTAATTAGGGTCAGGCTTATAATGGGGTAAAATATAACCAAGTGCTACACTAAAACTTAGTTTATATTAGTCTTAGATTTCAAGGTCAAAATTATGCATTGTTATTTCCCTGGATGCAAGTTTAAAGTGGAGTGAAATGCAGTTGATTTTTTTCAACATACTTATGCTCAAATTCATGGCTGGAATATCCCACCTCTCTATATCTTTGGAGTACTGCCCGTACATGCAAGGATACAAAAATGACAACACATCCTTTAATTTTCAGAGCATTAATTCATTCTCAAAACTACTCCCTTACCTACTCTAGATGCAGAGGAAGTGAATTGCCCTTGCTTTTTAAGATGTTGTGAATGGTTACAGTTCTCAAAGGTCTTCTTCCTTATGTTACTTGTGCTTGAAATATCAGCTAAGAAAGCTCAATTGGCAAACTCTTGTCATGCATTTAGAATAATCAAAAGTTTCTTTTTAAACAAGACTTTATTTTTAACAAGATTTAACAATTGCAGTGGTATTGACTTTTGTTATAGTTCATGTAGTTGTGTTGTTTAACTTCTATTCTATTGCCCATGAGCTACTAAAGGAGCATTATTACAGCTGGCAGAGACACTATATAGTTTATTAAACTGCATGATATAAGCTAATAATTTTATACAGCTCCCTTTCCTTTCTTTTCACTGTTTATTATTCTAATTAGTTTAATCACCATAAAATATAGCTTACATTTAGGTATTTCCTTTTTAAATGAAGACTTAAAATGAAGATAAGGCCCCTATAGAAGGAGTTCACATTTCCCAAAAATTCACAAACAAAAAACATTTCAAGACAACTAATATATTAAATAGACTAATATATTAAATAGAGTGTGATAGCAGAATACCCCAAATAAATATAGTAAAATTTATTACACAAGAAAGTAAAGTTAAATTTTTAGTTGGAAAGTTCAGAAGTAAACTGTGTTTCAGTTTTAGTCATAAAAACATTTCCAAATCCATCAATTTCATCTACAAAACAAATGTGTAGGTTGTCTAGTCTTCAGTAGTGTTATAAATCATTGTGAGATAAAGTTCTCAAAACAAATACATATAAATACAAAAAACGATGGTTGAGACTCAGAAATGAGAGCTTGCATGGTGTAGTGTGAAAATACTGGATGAGTTTAGGTCAATCATTCCCTCTCATGCCAAATCTGCATCAGGATTGTGACAAGCCACCTGAAGAACAAAACCTTGTTACACACTAACCAAATGCAATGCAAAAACCAGTAGGCCTTGCAACTAGCAAGGAATAAACAGTAAAGAAAATAGCAACAGTCAGTATCCAGAAAATAGGAGACCTGCTACACTGATGCTGATCAATACATTACCAATCATTTCAATATAGTTCAGTAAGAGATTAACAAATAGCATAGCTATTGTGTTTCATTTTTAATGTTACTTTTTAATAGGAAAGGCATCCTTACTAGCAGGGGCAGAATTTTTTTTTCATGGGATAGGAACTATAATAAAAACAGTACTTATATAAGTGCTGTTTAACACTCATTTATCACTCCTGAGTTACAACTGGGAGCACCTGTCTCCAAAGAACTAGTCAGTATTCCTTGGTTGCCAGGGTCATTAGACATGACAAGCCTAATTTTTATGGCAGACATCATCTTATTCTCATACAACTGCCATTACAATTTTCCTACTAGGTTTTTATTTGGTTTGCACTTGGTTTGCACTTGAGCAGTGAGATTTATGACTGGATATGTTTAAGTTAGCAGGACAAAGCAATTCTGTCTGCAAATGATAAGTTTCTATTACTACTACTATTACTAGTACTATTGTCTTTTATACAAAAGTTGTGACATTAAATTGTAATTTTTGGATTCTTTTCTGAATAGAACATGGTTTATATGGTCCATAATACAGTGGTCCAACATGCATTAGCATGAATAGGTTATGCTGTAGCCGTGTCCTATTGGTTGCTTACTTGCTTTTGGGTGCGCTTAATTCAAACTATGGCTTTTGATACGTAAAGATCTTCATAGCATGGCACTGAGGTACTCAGAAGAATCATCTTCATTAAAATTTTGCATTCCCAATTTCTTCATTTCAGGAGAAAAATGGTTCCTGATTGTCAAATGACAGTCACTGAGATATCCTTCCTCTATCAATTAGAAGACTTTTATAAATTAAATCATTTCTCCTGTTGATGGCCTTCCCTAGGATTTTAAAAGCTGAACAACCTATGGAATATAATGCCATGACTTACTAGTATATTAACTGCTGTTGTCATTCATCTGTAATTCATGGTCCATAACTGTTTTGTTGGTTCTGTTAACTGTTTATTTTTTCCCCTAATTGTAGCAGATCTAAATCCAGTATATAATTTGATCAATAAACAGCTATGAAGTCATACCTGAAAGTGGTACTGACAGACTGTTATTTGAGTCTGTTCTTATCCTAGCATTCCATTTTGTCCCTATTTTGCTCATTGTCTTATTGAACCCATTGTGGTGATCATTTACATCTGGATAATAATGTGTCACTAGAATGCTGATAATATCCAGCTACATTACACCTTGTGATCTCGTTCCAGATAACTAACTGAAATATTATTTCAGTTCACTAATAAGTAATATTTACTTGTCCTTGAATTAATAAGCTGTTACAGATATAGTCAGCATGGCTGGTCAAATTTGGAGACATGTATGCATACTTTATCGTGTCTTGATTGTTAAATTTTTTATAAAACACAATTATCCAGTCTGAAAAGAACTGCATGTGAAAGTTGCAAATAGTACATAATGAGGCAATTAGTTACTGAGATATAAAATGGCCATCTTATGTTGCCTGGTCTAAAAGATCTCCATTGGTTGCTAAATAGGCAACAGAAACATTTTTTATTGATTGATTGATTTGATTTAATATATAAGGCTTTACACTATTCAAGGTGGCTTATAAAGGGAATTCAAAATGCAGTGTAAAAGAAAAAACAAAATAATAGACAATGCGGTAGATAGAAGTCTTTAAAAAAAGCCAAATAATTACAATGAGTTCACATATGACTCAGTCTAGAACAAGGTGTCAAACTTGCAGGCCAAAGGCTGGATCTGTCACGTGATGACTATGCCCACCCTCTTAGTGAAGAAAAAAAGTTGTGATACGTCATGTGACAACAACGTGACACCGTGAATTTGACACCTCTGGTCTAGAAGCTTTAAAGTGCCAGTCTTTAAATGACCTTGAGTGACAGTGGGTTAGGTCTGTATGTGGAATGTAATTTGTCAATTTTACACTTTAAAGCACCAATGTTTTTGTTTTCATTTTACCTGGAGAACTTTCCCTACCATTAGGAGCCATTACAACCAGGAGAGGCATTTCTCGTGATCCTCCTGCTGGCTCATCTATTATACATTCATATGTGAAATGATAATATTTGAGATGCTTCTTGCAACTGTTTTTGCCCCATTCTAACCTCATAAATGACTTTCAAAATATATTTGTTTTAGTGCATCTTTAATTGCATAATAATTGCAACATTGATCTTGTAAATATTTTATATTTTATTTAATTCTATTAGAATTTATTTTAGCAGGAAGGTGGGCCCATAATTTGAAGAAATTATTTAAACACTATTGATCTATAAGCTTAAACCTCATGAAAGTACATAATCAGAAAATGCTCAACATTTAAATCTCTGTGATTAGTATTGCTTTTCTCAAACTTTTAAATAATTCAGTGAACATATCTCAGGAAATTACAATCAGCAACATTGACTCAATTGTTTTTTTAATATGGTCACAGTGTTTGATAATGCAAACTTAAGTTACATAAATTACTATAATTTCAAAATTGGTTACTAATGTTCAATTTTATATAAAAAGTACAAAAAGCATTTAAAATGTTCCTGATATTTGATATATTGCTGTTACAGTTGCATCTTTTAAAAATAATAGAAAAGAAAGGTATGTTTGTAGTCAACAATGCATTCTGCATAATAATAATCACTTAACCTTAATGTCGTATTATTTTCCCCCTAGGATCTAAAACCTCCAGTACAGAACATCTACAATTAACACATTATTCATCACTCTATCTCCCAATGTATTGAGTGCAGCTTTCAACTAAATGAACATTTCTATATAAGTGTAATTTAATTATTTAGGATCCATTGCAAAGATTTTAAACGTTCAAAATCCTGCCATTAGTAGGAGTTTCTGTTTTCATTTGATTGTCAGCCCTGGGGTGGAATTTTATATACAATTCACAGTTTATTATTATTTTAGCAGTAAGCCACTGTTTTTTTGTTTAGTGAGAAAATGTGTGGATTTGTATGTGCATGTTTATGTGTAAGTGGTTGCGCACGCACGCACACACATACCACACACACATATCACAGAGCATACAGATTCTAGTTTTTCTTCCTATCTTGATGTAGTGACATGTTAATTACTATAACAACTACCGTATTTTTTGGAATATAAGATGCACTTTAGTTTTTGGAGAGGAAAATAAGAAGAAAAAATCTGCCTACCAGGTATTCATCTGGTTAGCATCCTTAGTCTGGTCAGCTTTAGCACATTATTTTATCCCCTGGTTAGGACTG